>LOEQ01000588.1:233624-275480 GCA_001685075.1 Bramus lutescens | reverse complement strand
GGAATGGGAGGAGGGGAGGAAGTGTAAATTTTTGAATGGAAAAATAAAAAAAAAGAAACTAGAGATAATGGGCCAAGCAGTGTTTTAATTAATACAGTTTATGTGTGGTTAATTTGGAGCTAAATTATCCAGGTGGCCAGGATGAACAAGCAGACCCTCCTTGCAACACATCTAAGCATACTTCTTGTAATAAACTTGTTTCTTGGAGTTTTTAATTTCAGCATTTATGCAAGGGATATGAGTTGTACTGCTTAATAGAGATTGCTAAGATGTGCTGCAATGACATTTCTCTTGAGAGTGGTCACTGTTGTCTCTCTCTCTCTCTCTCTCTCTCTCTGTTTGTGTGTGTGTGTGTGTGTCGTGTGAGAGAGAGAGAAACATGCACCTATTCGTGTCTGCAGAAACCACCTTACAATAAAAATTTGATATATTATTTGTGTTAAAACACCACCATAGGTTTGCAATATCTGATGAAATCAAAAGCATATCCACTGTTGTGCTTATTTTTAAAAATGATTCATGTAGTCACTCATATTATTACGCAATTATTTGTTCTTTCAGATGTTCACTGACTTTAACAATGCCTAGATTCTTGACTTGCAATGTCTTGTGATGCGTGACTGACACTATAGGAAGCAGAAAAAGTCACTGCACTGTAGAAATTCTGGGGCTAAAAAGTGCAAAAAATAAAAATCAATTAAAATGTCTTTATAAAAAAAAGACCAAAAATGAGCAGTGAAATTGAGATCAGCATTACAAAAATGCACAGTAAGTAGCAAAGTGTAGGTTTTTTTCTTCTTCTTTCTTTTTCTCAGTCCTTAAAGAAGGAGGGCTTGGTTTGGGATCCCAGCATGTGGTGATACAATGGACAAAGGTGAGGAAGGCAAGGCAGCAGGAGTTGGTGGCAGCCTGACACATTGTGTTATCAATCAGAAAGCAGAAACAGAACAAGCAGACCCAGGCAGTAAAATGTCAAGCTCCTAGTCAGACTCTACTTCCTAAAGATTCCTAAATCTTCACAAACAATCCACCATCTGGGAAAGAAGCTTCCCAATACTTAAGCTTGTGGGAACATTTCACATTCAAGCCTCAATACAAAGACAGGTTAAATTAAAAAAAAAAGTCAAAATCAAACACTAAGTTGTTACAAAACAACAAGATATGTTCTTTTTATTATCCTATAAAATATAACTTTGTTTTTTCCTTCATTAGGAAAAGAAAATGTGTGCCAATCTCATCTTCAACAATTGTCAATTTCTTGTCAAACCCGATATCAGCAAATCTTTACTGAAATTTTCATCCTCATAACAATTATTGGTGAATAATATTCTATTGTAAATGCATACAAACATTGCAAATAAAAGAATACACTTTGTTACACTTTTATACATCCATCAATTGACAATCTCTACACAAACTCTAGATAATTCTCTACAGTGTTTACTGAGAGATTTTGGCAGGTATATGCAAGTTTTATATCTGCACCGTTGCAACTGGGAAGGATAATGTTGTCAGGGACCTGAGGTTTATAAGAGAGGACTTATTTCAAATGTGTGGGTGTTGAATGGAAACTAGGGTGTGGTAAACTGGAAAGTATGTAATTGTCACCCTTCCATATATGAAGCATTGCATATTTCCTCAAAGCGCTCTGACATAATAATTTTCATGGAAATATGAAAAGTTCTCACATTCCTTATGAGAATCTTAGAGCACTTTCCATTTTGGGCAAAGAATGTTGATGAGTTTTCAATGAGTTGATAGTACTCCAAGAAAACAATAATATAAGTAACCTGGGAGGTCGTCATCAGGATTAAGGAATGAGGAAAATAACTACTAAATGAAAATTAAAAGGAAATTTCAGTGGCCACGTCTTGCTACTACTGACAGAAGCGATCTGAGTTATTTCCACTCAGGTAGATAAAATTTGATTTTCTTTTTGAAAAATGATTTAGATTTTATAATCATGATTTTTTTTTTTAAAAAAAGCTTAGGATCTAGTGAATTGCAGAGAAGGAATGTTTTAATCTTAGATGCAATCTCTAAGTAATTTAAACTGCCAACAGAATAGCTTTATTTCTGAGTGTCAGTCTCTCCATCAAGAGTTTGGAGATTTATATCTACACATGTTGTCATAAACATGGCACATTTTTAAATAAAATTAGAGCAAGTTTTCTAATTTTTGTCTTCATTAAATGATCTAGAAATATTAAAAGGAAAGTATTTTTAAAAACCTTTGAAATGTTTCAGAACTTCAGCAATTGAAAACATTTCCATTGTGGGTTCTTGGTTCCACATGCATGTAGACAGTGCTCTAAGGAGAGGTCTCCTCTTGAATTATTGAAGCTAATTTTGGGTGACGCTTTATTTTCAGAAGCATTCCCCTCTTATGCCTTACTTTAGGATGCGTTCAATTTCTGCTAACTTGTCATTAAATGGCTTGAAAGTGAGTTACGGGCAGACCATAAATTTGAATTATTCCCTGTTTTTATTGCCTAATAGGAGGTTCATTGCAGCTGTTGTTCCTGCTTGTTATTATACACAACAGGTAATTATATATGTTGGTGAAGCGTTCAGGGATTCTGATTGCTAATTCAGCTAAATATTACCCGTCTCATAAGTCTGACTAATAGGTGTCATGCGGACACAAATGGGTGGGAAAGCAGATGGTTATCAGGATCTCATGAAGGTATGCAATAGAAGAATCACGGCAGGAACAATGAGCATGGTATTAAAATGCTTCCCTTCCTCGTTAGCAGTGGCAAGGGAACCTTCTCTCTTCTTTTATATACTATGTTTATTTTTATTTTATGGTCACTGGTGTTTCACCTACATATTTGTCTGTGTGAAGTTGTCAAATCCCCTGGAACTGGAGTTACAGACACTTGGGAGCTGCCATGTGGATCCTGGGAATTGAACCTAGTTCTCCTGAAAGAATAGCCTGTGACCTTAACTGTTGAGACGCCTCTCCAGCACTAGGTCTTCTCTTAAAATAGACTACCAGTGTCACTGACCTGAATGAGTATCAGTCACTTCCTGTAAAATCTGTACAAATTAAAATAAAGAAAGAAATCAAACTATAGGAAAATAGTAATCAAACCATGGTAATGTTACATTGGGAGAAAATCAGTCTCTAGATACAGAAAAATATTTTTTTCATGGATTTCATACAATGTCCAAAGAGGGTGACTGACAGCCTTTGGAAAATACACCTGATTCTGGTGTTTGTTCAAGTAAGATAATCTATTGGCCTCAATTATCTCTGAGATGAATGGACATTATTTTATAAAGAATATGGATTGATTTGTCTTCTGTGTAGACAGAAGTCTATCCTGTCTGGTCATGCAGCCATTCAGTCCCAAAGAAACACACAGAGGCTGATATTAATTATAAACCGTTTGACCTATTAGCTCAGGCTTAACTAACTTTTACAACTATATTAAGTAATAATTCTTTTCTATGTTTAACCCCGTGGCTTGGTCCCTTTTCTCAGTGCTGCGTTCTCACCTTGCTTCCTCTGCATCTGCCTGGTAACTGCGTCCCTGACTTTACTCCTCCCCAAATCATCTTAGTCTGGTTGCCCTGCCTAGACTTCTTGGTCAATCAGTGTTTTATTAAACCAATATGAGTGGCAAAACTTCACAGGGTACAAGAAAATTCTCCCGCAGCAATTATGTTTTTTGACTTCTACATCTACAGAAGGATCTTTGCTGCCTCTTCAAAATCATCATGGAGACAAACAAATAAATTTTCTGTGGGGTTTAAATTTAAAATTGACACGTACAGACATGTGGACACCATTGATCAAATTGACAGCCACTTCATATTCTATGTGATGTAGAAATAAAGGGAAGAACAAAGGGGTCATTAATTAGAAAGGACACCTTGTGATGTTATACACTTAGACTCTTACCTTTTTAGAAAATAAAAGAGGATTCATTTGCTTTCATCTAACACTTTTAGAATGGTGTTCAGTCAACTAAACTGAGGCTCCCCATACAATTTGATCTTTTTTTTCCACCAGTGTCAGAACATGGTCAAAGGAATGAAGTGTGTTGAACAATGCTCTGGGGAACTGTGACAGACAGAAGCTACCAAGGCAGAGGACCTTTACCTCAGGTGTGTTTTGTTCCCTGCATTGCTCTTGGGTGTGATTTCATGTCTCCTATGACTAACGTTGACATTGAATTTATAAGAAATTTTTATTCTTTTTGGATGTCAGAACATAGCTATAGAACCTAAACTGGTCAGTGTATCCTGAATCCTACCTGCTTTCATATTTCACAGATGAAATCTAGAGTGTGTTCAGGCACTTGTGTTTAAACTGGTCTGCCCTGAGGAAGTCCTATGGAAGGGCTGGTCTGTTAATATTTAGCGTGTGCTTACTTACATTTATTTACATGTTTTTCTGAACTCAAACAACCTTCCTTGAGTTGTTGCTTTCTTTGTTTCATCCATATATAAAAGCACACTGAAATTGGAGGAAGGTTGTCTGTAGCATCAGTCTGTATTCTGTCCTTTGTGTTTAGGTCCTTGTATCCCAGGTCCAGCAAACAAGGTCTACATAGATAGGCCAAATAGTCTACAACCAAGCAAAAATGCATTCCTTCTGTGTTCCTTTGCTCTTATTGAAAATGCAATAGTATATTATTTCACCTTATTTTCTTTAGTCTTAAAAATAAAATTACATATTTCCTATCACATAAAAGAAACATATATTTGATATGGTGGATATGCCAATTATTCTGACTGTAATGGTGTTTTATTTGTATTTTAATAAATAAAGATTATCTGAAGATCAGAAAAGTAAGACAGCCACACTGGCCAGACTTACAGAATAGGCAGCAATAACACACAGCTTTAACCCCAGTAGCTTGCCATAGAAACCCAGTGGTAGTGGAGCATTCCCTTATTCCTCACAGAGGATTCCCTTATTCTTTATAGGGGAATATAAAACAGAAGGAGACAGCTTTCAGCTGCAATCTCATTCTCAGGTTTTCTTGGAGGCAGTTTCAACATTTTCAAACTGAGGATCTAGGTGAGAGTCAATGACTGGCTGCTTTGTTTTTATGGTTCTCGGGTTGAGTTGCAATATCTGTCTCTGAGTTTTTATTAATCATGCTACACCTGATGCTATCATTCCCTATGGTTTAAACAGATAATAGTATCACAATATACACAAATAAAGATATATGTTTGAAGTTTGTCAAAAAATAAAACATTCTCTAAAATTATTCTTGAAATTTTCAGAAATGCTTCCATCTTCATATCAAATTTGAAGTTTACAGTTAGTTTAGAAAATAGAAAAAAGTAAGATACATTCCTTTTCTTACCAAAACTTAATTGGAAAATGTATGTTCAGTGTCCTAATATTTCAGGATGTTTTCTTTCATTGTTGTTGTTGTCTTTCACTTCTAATATGGTCTACTGAGCAACAATCAAAAGGACTTTTTCATTTTATCTCATCTTTGAAGCAGTATTTAGGGGCTGAGGGTCATTTGCTGGTCAAAGGAAGCGCTCCTGTAGTTACAGTGTTCAAAAGCTGCTTGCTATCATCGAAAGCTTTTCTGGTAGAGTGCAAATGGCCCCAGAGTCAGCAATTTCCCAGTGATTCCTCTGCACAAAAGAGAAAAATGGCACTTCAAATGGGATGTGTGCGGAAGTGCATTTGATAGAAAATATGTCAGGTACCAAACTGCTCTCCCTTTTGTTGTTATATAAGGCTCCCACTTTTAAGGCTACAAGGTTTTTAAGGTTATCAACAAACATTCCATTTGTCTTTTTCAATGAGACACTAATTCTTTTTCTAAAATTACAATTATCACCTCGGAGTTCAATGTTTAGAGTGTATTGTTGGATAAAAACAAAACACCAAAAATTTAGGAGCTCAGAGCATAACAAGGGAAAAGTACATTCTATGATACAATTTCTTCACCTAGGAATAGCATGTACCTTAAACAGGAGCACAAAATCTGACTTAATGATGAATTGAGAAAAAATATAAATTTCATGCATTTTCTTGAATTTATTTTCTTAAAGACTTAGTTTATTATCTGTGGTGTGGTGTGTGTGTGTGCGTGTGTGTGTGTGTGTGTGCGTGCGTGCGTGCGCGTGTGTGTGTGTGTTTTCCCATGGGAGCAATTCTGGAGTACTTTAAACTGTCAGATTTGCTGCTGGAAATTGAGCTTGAGTCCTCTGAAAGAGCACAAAGACGTCTGCAACCCCATTCCTGAGTATCTTTAAATCAATTAACAATATGGCTGTGGCCACAAATATTTCTCTTGTTCAAGTTCAGCAAACCTCACTGGGATAGTTTGTTTTGCCTCGACGTTTTGCTTGTAAAATTCATGGCTTTCTTTTATGAGCAAGGAGACCAGATCTTAACCGTGTACCCAAATTGTTCCATAAGGAAGTGACGTAAGAGCATAGTTCTGAAGAATGGAAAAACATAGCTTGGAAGAACACACAGTAGACATTTGACATCAGTCTGGTCTCAGGAATATGCCTGAAGTGTTCATGGAATCAGCATGGGGGTTGCTGGCATGTGAAGAAACAGATTTACTTCTGCCAATTATGTTACTGATATTCAAGCAATATTCCCTAGCATCATCCTAAACCATAGTAAAGAGTTGAACTCTTCATGTATCATTTTTAAAAAAAATCCAGCATCAGCATCAGCATCAGCATGACAAGATTGTGATATGTGCTCTCAGTCAGTATCGCTGGATACTCATTATTAAATAGGGCTTATTAATCTAAAATGAATCAAATTTGGTATCTGCATGATATTTTATCATTTTAGTGTAAATATGTTTCTATTCTTTGAAATTATTTGCTTTATCGGTCTGGAGAGATATTTTAGTGTTTAAAGCACATGCAGCTTTCAGAGGCTGCAGATTCCATCCCTAGCACACACATATTAGTTCACAACATCTGTGACTCGAGTCCCTGAGACCTCATTCCCTCTTCTGAACTTCATGGGCACTAGCCACACATACTATACACACGCATACATGCAAACAAAACACTCATAGCCATAAAATAAAAAATAAATCTCACTCACATCACCAGAGCCAGCTCTACTTTTTTGCCCAAGGTAAACAACCCTCTCTCATGAGAGAGGGGTCAGATCTCCTGTGACCCCAACAATAGGTTCAGTTCTTGTGTTTAGTCCAGGCCAAGTGCAGGGCCTGCTCTCCTGTGTACTGTAGCCAGTATGGAGTAGAGATAGTTTTCTCAATGTCTTAATCTCTGGGTTCTGGGTGAGCTCTCTCCATTGCCATGGCCAGCAAGTGGCAGAGTAGGGAGGGAGTGCATTTTTCCTTTACCATGCTATCTCATGGCACACAAGGGTAGGGTATCAACTCAGTTGCTTTCATGAGCTCAGGGTCAGCTCAGTTGTGTCCCTGACTACAGGGTTAGCTCTAGTATGCTTCCCAGGGGAGGTGAACGCCCGTAGTGAGTGGTGGGGCCATCTTTCCTGGGTGAGGGGACAAGCTATCCCTTAAGAAGTAGGGCCGCCTGCCTGCTGCAATAGCCAGTGAGGGGCAGGACTAGCAATCCCCGGGCGAGTGAAGGGCAGGACTGGCCCATCACAACATAGTTCCAATGACCACCATGCTGACATGGGCCGTAGACATCACTAATGACCTCAACTGAAGCAGGACCACGGACCCAGAAATGGCCCTCAGCAGCAGCTTGAGTTCAGACACCACTACAATCCAGGTGACAGCACACGCCACTCAGATCAACACAGCTCCGGTGGCAACATGGCCCCTGGGTAACATCATGGTACCAGGTGGCTGGCCAGATCCCAGGTATTTATTATAATGCTGTTTCCTAAACCAGGAAAAATTTGTTCTAAATATTTCACGGTATAAAGCATATGTTCTCATGAGTACTGCTAGTCTGTATTCACAGCTTTACCCACCAGTTTATCACCATGTATTTCTGTTATGCATCTGAAAATATCATAGAAAAATCATCAGTAAGAGACTGAATGCAGGCAATCTCATTGACTCTACTTATTAGCAGTCATTAACAATCATTTGGATTATTCGGTTTCTGTAACATTTTCTGTTATATTGTTCCTCAGATGTGTGGGTTAATGTTTTTCCATTGCACTGGAATATTTTTTTCTTACAAATTTTTTTTTAATCTGTAGTTTTGCTACATTTGTGTATTATTGATCCTCATAGGAGGGGTGGAGGTTAGAGGTCAGCTCTTTAAAATTGGTTAGTTTCTTGCACCAGGCACTTCCTCAATGCTTGGAATCAACTGCATTTATCTTCTAAATCATTTCCTAGCCAACTTATAAGTATTATAAAAACCCATGTATATTCAAATTATTATAAGGCATTTTATTTGTGGTTAATTATTGAACAACTCCACATATATGTAGTTCAGAAAATTCCAATTCAGACTACTTAAAAAATAATTTTAGATGACCTCACATCAAGCCTTCTCTATTTTAGCTTCTTTTCCTTAGCTGTCGATAGCCAGGATAAGACTGAAAACCCTGAAATAACATTGTTTACTCTACTTATTTCAGTCATTCTTTCTATTGGTTCATTAAGTTGCATCCTAATCTTTATCTAACACTGGGTGGCATCTCATAGTGGCTTTCTCTAGTCACTTATATGGAGTGTGGGCACTCTGATGAATTTCAGTATTTTCATTAATGTTGTCTATGGCTATCAAATAGAATATAATAATGACTTTTCTATATCTTGTGGCTGTTTTCCATTGTTAGAGTCTTATTTTAGCACTTCTGTGAATCTACTTTTATGTCAGATAGAGTTCTGACTTGGAGTCTGCTTTCATGTTACTAAACTGACTCAAATGCAAGGTAAATGTAAATCAGCATTAAATTGTGTATGCAAATATGCTTTTCGTTACTGACTATCTAGGGCATATACACTATGTACTAGAATTTGCATATCCACATTAAATGTTTTATTTTATTCTCAGGAATTACTGTATTGTGACTTTCTACTGCTAATTATTCTATAATTTTTGAAGTCCATTTCTATAATTTTATGTTTTACCTGTATTTGTTTGTTTGCTGTGAGATATCTCTAAATCAATTACATTGTCACGCTTGCTCCTTGCAACTATGTTTATTGGTAATGGCTATGATTGAGAGTCTTAGCTATGAAACATATTAATATGATATATCATCATTTTAATGAAGCAAAATTTAAATTATGAGTCTTTTGTCATTAGGAAATTATTCTTTATAAACAAAATGAAACACTGATTGAAACTGTCTAAATCTCAAGTCAATGTATTTTTTTAATTTCTCTCCAACTGCGTATATTTGGAAAAAAAGTGGTGATTACTAGATATCAAAGTTTCTTTTTGTTGGTGGTTTTTGCTTTTTTGAGATTATAATATAATTACACATTTCTGCCTTCTCCTTATTTCCTCCAAAAAGTCCCACATACAGCTTCCTGTTCTCCTTAAAATTCCTGGCCTTTTTTTTTCATTACTTATTATTGCTTGAATATATATTCCCAAGCAAACTAACTCAATCTGTATACTGGTTCTTGAATGTGTGGTTTCAGGCCTGATTGTTTGGCCCTGGGTAACACATTGATGTCCTCTTCCCAGGGTAGGCCATCTTTCAGACGCTGAGCATTCCTTGATTGCCTGCATCTCTCTGTGTAGTGCTGTGGCCTCATGGGCTTTGATGTGTTCTTTGATGTGTTTGTTTGAGGTCGAAGCACAATAACCTTGAAGGAACTAGAGGAACTAGAGTTAACAACTCTCTGTCCTTTGTTCAACATGGAAAAGTAAGCCTATATTTATGGGAATGTAAGACTATTCCCATGTTGACGAAAGGGCAGAGAGTTGGAACTCTAGTTCCTCTAGTTCCTTCAAGGTTATCATGCTTTGACCTCAAACAAAGGCCCTTCAAGATGAAGTCCAGGACCAGAGAGTTCTGCTCTCTCAAGGATATTGCCAATGGGTGTGGCTAACTGCCAGACCTTGTGTTACTGGAATAGAGAAGTAGATCTGTTCCTACCTCAAACAAGAGTCTAGGGATCCATCCAACTGAGTTCCAGTTCCCTTTATGGAGATAACTTGGGATTCCACCAAAGGAGTGGTTTGCCTACAGAATGTTTTGGTCTAGGTTGTTAGTGTGATTTGCTTTTGAAAGACCCTCAGGTCAGGATCTTCAGGAGAGTGAGAGCCCCCCTCAAACACAATAATCAGGCCGGTGGATGCAATCAGCAAGAGGCTTTTATTGATATTGATCACACAAGCTCACGGGTGTCCAGCCAGGCAGACTGGGCACCCCAAGCAAGCTTTTCTAACAACTTTTATAGAATGTAAGGGTTTCAAAAACAAGCAAGCATAGCAGCAGCATTTCTATTGGGTCCTGGTTTGTGCCTGTTCCTAAATTCCCAGAAAAACCATGAATCTAGATAAAGCAAGCATCAGCAAGTTTCAAGGTTCCTTAGAGAGCCTTAGGGACCAGATGTTCCTTCTCAGATAGTGGGTCAAAACTGCAGGCATCAGCAAGTTTGGCCCAAGCTGCAATTTGTAATTTTCCATCTGCCCTGAGTTACAAATTTCTCAAGCACCAATTCTGGTGAGGGTTTCACTTTGTTCTAGCAGCTGAATGTTTAACTACGGAAGTAGTCCGTGACTTTCGATTGGTCTGTTCATTTCCTTGTATCATGTTAATGCAGTCGTTTGTCTTACTCCTACTTTTTGTGGTCAGGGATATTTTAGGCAGTTGGAAATAAAAGAAGGGTGAATTTTTAGTACTTACTGGAATTTCCGCCTGATACTATCCTATATTGTTTTCTATTTTATTATTTTCATTCATGTTTTTATATTGAAAGACCCAAGTAAATCCAGACCCTTCTAGCAGGAAAAATAAAGTCAAAAATCTAGCAGGAAGAGAAGAGCCAAAAATCTAGGTTAGCCTGTTCAGTGACCTTGTTTCAGGAACTAGCTGAAGATAAAGTTAGATTATAATCTTGAGAATAATCTTGAGAAACAGGGAGTTACCCCTTTGTGATTATCACTGGTATTTTAGGAATTTTTCAATGATCACTGGTATTTTTGGATTTTCCAATGAGGCCCTCCCTACCCTCTTTGGATTACTGGGCTGTGGTTTCTTCCCTTAAATACCCCTTCTCCCAGCTACTCAGGGTCAAACTCTCTACCCCTGNATTTTCCATCTGCCCTGAGTTACAAATTTCTCAAGCACCAATTCTGGTGAGGGTTTCACTTTGTTCTAGCAGCTGAATGTTTAACTACGGAAGTAGTCCGTGACTTTCGATTGGTCTGTTCATTTCCTTGTATCATGTTAATGCAGTCGTTTGTCTTACTCCTACTTTTTGTGGTCAGGGATATTTTAGGCAGTTGGAAATAAAAGAAGGGTGAATTTTTAGTACTTACTGGAATTTCCGCCTGATACTATCCTATATTGTTTTCTATTTTATTATTTTCATTCATGTTTTTATATTGAAAGACCCAAGTAAATCCAGACCCTTCTAGCAGGAAAAATAAAGTCAAAAATCTAGCAGGAAGAGAAGAGCCAAAAATCTAGGTTAGCCTGTTCAGTGACCTTGTTTCAGGAACTAGCTGAAGATAAAGTTAGATTATAATCTTGAGAATAATCTTGAGAAACAGGGAGTTACCCCTTTGTGATTATCACTGGTATTTTAGGAATTTTTCAATGATCACTGGTATTTTTGGATTTTCCAATGAGGCCCTCCCTACCCTCTTTGGATTACTGGGCTGTGGTTTCTTCCCTTAAATACCCCTTCTCCCAGCTACTCAGGGTCAAACTCTCTACCCCTGCGTGGGAAATGAGTTTCGGCCCCAGAGCACTGGTTCCTGTCCTGTCAATAAACCTCATGTGATTGCAGGAAGGAATGTCTCTCATGAGTTGCTGGGGGGTCAGGTCGTGTTATCCCGAGACTTGAGTAAGAGTCTCCCTGCTCCAGAGGTCTTTCAATATTCTTTAGAAATATCTCCACACCCTTACCCTGGTGAGAGGTATTTTTGTCAAGGTTGGTGCCCAACAGAAACTGCCTTTTTTAGTAAGTACTTCAAACCTTCAATGCAGCTTTTTCAACATCACCTCACACACCAATAGTGCAAAGGAAGGGACATGAGAAGAGCAAGAAGAGAACAGCAACACCTGCGCTTAACGGGCGGCAGTCCGACTGCCTGTCAGGAACCCAGCACTAAGAGGGTCTCTGCAGAGTTGCAGAAGTTCTGCCATTGCTCTGTTTGTTGCTGTTTTTACAACTGTTGAACTAGAGTTTTACTTTAGATGAGTTGGTCAAAGTATGGATCTTGCCTCAAACTTTTGATTCCTGATGAAGACGAAGTTTCCCTTCTTCCCAAAAAGACGTTTGTTCGAGTGAACAAACATCGATTTGTTATAGTAGTGAAAGGAGCAGAAGTGTAATCTAGTGGCAGAGATAACAGTTTCATAACAAAATTGATGTGAAAAGAATCAGTGAAAACAGCAATCTTTAAACTATGTATTATAATAAACCTTTAATTTATGAAACTAGTGTTCATGGATGACAGGTAAATGGAAAATTTTCACTTTCCTTCATATTTTCTCTTTCATTAAAGAAGTTCAAATAAATCCCAACATAAATGGCTTCCTATCAGCTGGCATATATTGTCAACACCATTAATTCTCATCTGCTGTAAGAAAGCAGAAACGTATCATGTTATACATGGATATGGCTCTGTTAAGACTAATTTAGCCTGATGAGCCCATCAGTGGTGGCACACGCCTTTAATCCCATCACTCAGGAGGCAGAGGCAGCTGTAGCTCTGTGAGTTTGAGGCCAGCCTGGTTTACAGAGTGAGTTTAAGGACAGGCTTCAATGCTACACAGAGAAACCCTGTCTCAGAAAAAAAAATAAATAAGGAAAGAAGGAAGGAAGGAAGGAAAAAAGACGGTTGTGAGTCCTCTGGGGAAAAAAAAAGCTGCAACTATGATCTCTGCTGCATGAGATTTTGGAGGGGTAAGAACGGTGACTCATGGATTGCTGAGTTGCCAAAAGTGAAAAACTACTAATTTCACCTTTGTACAATCAATGATGGCCACGATTATTCTCAAAATAATCAATAATCAAAATTGTTTTGTCAAAATATATCTATAGCATCTTATCTTGCAGACAACCTCCAAGAAATCATCCTTGAAATGTTGAGGGTTGATGACACACTGACTGTACTTTCTGAGAGAGACCTTCCCAGAATCCAAGAGAAAGGGCTTATGTTCAACACTAGCATTGACAAAAGGAAAATAAATAATGCCATTTAACTTTTATATCTTTACATTATTAGAATCATTATTTAAAAGTTTAGCAAGAATTGCATAATATTTCAAAATGATATATAGAGTTGTACTTTTATTTAAGTTGATATTATTTGTTAAAGTGCTTTACAGTATCTAAAATTTGTATTTATAATATGAACGAAAATATCAGCACTATGCCTTTAAATGACTTGATAGAATTAGGAGAGCTTTTTATATCTGGTTAACATATTCAAATAACTATTATGACATTAAGGAAATTACTAGACAATCTTTCAAAATTACTAACAAGAATTATTAATTACTACATGACCAGAAAGCTTATGACCTGTAGCATTTCCTTATTTGGAAATTATGTTTATCTCGTTATGATGCATATTTTAGTAAATAAGAATATTTATTTATGATCAAATGTACATAGTTTAAATTATGTATATATTCATATTAAATGTATTTCATCATAGTTTAATAATAAGACTATACATATAAATTGTGCAAATTAAGTATATAATTCAACCTTTGTCATGTTGGTTTAATATAACTCTATATATTTTTATAGCAAACAACTTACATGTCTATTTTCTTAGTTTCTGTCACAGTTAAGTTCAGCCTGTAGTTTTGCATTGATAAATCTCTCTTCCTTCTAATATTTCATTCCCAGACTAATACAGGATAAAGCAATTATCTGAAAATTCCCTTTCTGTTTCATAATCTTTTATGGAAGGCACTATTCTTACAGTCCTCATTATTAATAAATTTTCAGTTAATTGTGAAACAAGAGCTCAGAATCTCAATATTCAACATCCAAATTTAGACTTCAAAATTATCAACATCTTATATATGCTTCAAGAGACAGTCTCAGTAATTGAGTCATAAATCATTCTAACTAGTTGGGTTCTACTGCAAGAAAATCGGGACCCAATATAAGGTGGTAAACCCCTTCTAATAACACTAAAATTTTGAACACCCAATTTCTAGAGTCGTGGGGGAATGAATATAAGTTAAACGGTGAATAGAATTTAGCTGCAGTTTTAGATGAGTTACAAAATGCCCATCTTAGATAGATATACATGATAAAGATATTAAGCCGGGGGCCCTAGTACAAAAAAATGTTTTTTGTGTGTGTGTGTGTGTATGTGTGTGTGCTTTAAGAACGACAAATATTATCAATGTCTTACTCAGCCACTATCAGAGAAACTTCATCTTGCAGCAGATGGGAACAAACACAGACACCCAAAGACAGACAGACAGACAAGCCATCATGCAGAGAGAGCAACCAGAGAACAATTAGTCCTAAACTAACAGAGACTGCGGCAGTGTGCACAGGGCATGCGTAGGTCTACACCACATGAGGTCCTAGAGCACAAGAGAAAGTAGACACATGATCCCATTGCTAACCCAACCAGAAGCTATTTTTTAATAAGCACATTGAAATTAAATGGTTAACACATGTTTTAATAGGTAGATCTCTGGATTGCATGTGAAAATCAAATTAAATTTCACAGACTTTACAAAATTCTAACACTGTATGGTAAGACATATATTGCTAAAGCAGAATTAAAAGGCTTCCACATTGGCACTAAAATAAAGAAAACATATGATCTCTATTACAAGCAGGTGACTTAGTTCTTAAAGTAATATTTCTAGTCTTGTTGACAAGTTCATTAGAAGAATTAAAATCTCACTTTACCAGAAATCCCAAACAAGTCTGCTACTCTGGGTGTGTGAATGTGTGTGTATGACCAACTATACAGCTTTACTCTCTCACACACGCATACACCATTATCAACAAGAAAAGAGGAAAAGGCATGTGAGAATTACAAAATTACAAGGTGGTGAGTTATTTTGTCTCTGTTCAGTTTCCCTGTTAATCTCAAGCAATGTCATTCACGGCTGTGATGAGGTCAGATCCTTGTGAATTGATAGTTATCATAACTTATAAACAGTTAGAGACAGGCAATTAGTAAATCTTCTTTTAAACTGCATCTTAAACTTGACAAGGCTCTAGTTTTCTATTACTTCATTAAATTTATTGATCGATTGATTGATTTTGGGGCATGGGATATGATCTATGCCAGGTTTTCCTTTAATTTACTAAGTACTGAGAATGATGTTGAACTTCTGACTCTTACATAGTTACAAGTGTGTGTCATTACCAATGGCTTCATGAAGTGAATACTTATTCTGAAATCTAGCTTGCCTGGTATTAATACAAATTGAATATTATTACTGCTGATCTTCTACCAACATGAACATGATCTCTCTCACATCATAGACTAGATACACAGACCATTGGCAAACCAAAAGATTAAGTGGTTTCACCATGCTCACAACAGGTTTTATATTTCCATGTAACTCCAAATTCTCTCAAGGTTCATGTGAGCTAGACCCCAGCTGACCACTCTTACAGCTCGGCTGTTATGACTCCTTACTTCAGTTCAGTTCAAACTTTCCTCTCTGTAGATTCTTAAAGAATTACGTCTTTATTATGCTTTTCCTTCTTTGTTTCTTTCCCCCTTTTCTCTCTTTTTTCTCACCCTTCCTTCCCTCCGTCCCTCTCTTCTTCACTGCTTCCTATTGTTTATTTATTCTTTAAATTTTATTTATTTATTTAGTGTATGTGGCATGTGCGTGTGTTACAAATACAGGTGGAGTTCAGCAAAGAACATTCTTGGATGGGTTCTGTTTTCCCCCAATTTTGTCCTCGGTGTCAGTGCAGATTATTGGCCTTTGCAACAAGTTCCTTTACCTCCCGTGCAATCTCATCTTTATTCTTTATTTTCTTATTACAGCAGACACACTAGGTATTTCTTTGGATGTTAATGTTATTTCATCCAGTGTTTTGCACATTTATAATTCATACAACCTGAGAAATTTTATTCATATACCCGGACTTTATAAAATTTTATTATAAAATAAGTTTATAGTGATTTCTGTAGCTCAAATGCAGATTCTGTCTTTCCCAATACAATACGAACTGCAAGGCTCCACTCAGTACAATCTCTCTTCTTCAACAATGTCTCTGACCTACAATGATATTTAGAAAGAAACTGAAAAAAAATAATTGAAATAAGTTAAAATATATAAAAAGGTGAATTTCCTAATGTTTCTCCTTATGAAGTTGTAGTTCAGAATAATAGGAGCTATGCCTTATTAAATGCTCTAAAACCAGTTTTGCTTTGAAAAAGTTTTAGATTTAATTACATTTTGCATGAGCTTTTCAACTGATTGAAAATATGCTTTATTTAAAGTTATGAAAAACATCGTTTTCATTTTACATCATTGACCCTCTTAGAGTTCAAGTGGCATATCTTAATTTGCAATAATTATTGCCAGTCAAGATTTTGAAAATCATTGCAAAGTTCTTATCTCATGCCAATGTTTTAATAACTAAAGAATTAGTCTTTTAATTTTCTAAAGGCTTTTGTATGAATGATATTCTCCTAATGATACATTTGCATAAAGCTTTAATGCTCTTATATGTTTAATATTTAGTTGACAGAAAGGTGGAAGTGCTGTCTTGCAAAGGATTTTCAAGAGCAGGATATGAAAAACCTGCATCTCACACACAGGTAGAGCCAGATACCGCAGCAGGGCCCCTGAGATAATGCTTTGATTCCTGCACATACTGTAGTTGCGTTGTTGCCATTGACAGTGTCTGAGATCCTTCTTTAAAACAGATTAGGGCCAAAAATTCTTTCTAAAGTATTCCTCAAACTTCACAGCTTAACTTGATTTGACATTGCCTGAAGTAACAGAGCAATTTAGATATCTAAAATCAAAGTATGGTTGGTTGAATGTCTCAGTCAGACTATGATTTCATTCCTGTGAAAGAAATAACAAGTATGTTGTTTTTAACAAGAGGACACCTTGCACATTTGACCTTGTCTCATTTTAAATAAAACACATACACAATCAAAGAATACAAGTGACTTCATATATACAGGTGCTTTGAATTACCACCGATGCCTGGAGCTATACTGTCTTAGTCAGGGTTTCTATTGCTGCGATGAAACATTATAACCAAAAAGCGCACAGGAGAGGATAGGGTTTATTTGTCCTACCCTTCCATACCACTGTCCATTATCAAAGAAAGTCAGGACAGAAACTCAAGCAAGATAGCATCCCGGAGGCAGAAGCTGATGCAGAGGCCATGTGGGGGAGATGCTTACTGACCTGCTCCCATGGCTTTGCTTAGTCTGCTTTTCTTTTTTCGGGGATGGGGTATAGAGTTTATTTAATAGGTAAGTGGATCATGGAGTGAAGAGATAAATGGGGTGTGGGCGAGAGAGAGGCAGTAGTTACCTCTTCAGAAGAGGAACTGAAAGAGAGAGGTTTGTTTCTTTTTATTATTATTTGTATTTTTTATTGTAATATTGGCCCTTGCTTTGCCACAGAAGGAAGTGGTTTGATTTGATTTGGCTTGCTTGATTGGCTGTTTATATATTTTTAAAGATTTCCTTATTTATCGGACCACCAGATCAAGGACAGCACCATGTACTGTGTGCTGAGCCCTCCCTCATCAACTATAAATTAAGAAATGCCTTGCAAATAGTTCTTGTGGAGGTATATTTTCATTTAAGGTTTTCTTCTTTCATACGACTCTAACTTGTATCAAGTTGACATAGATTTAACCAGGACATATACCATGTTCTATTTTTTTTAATCCAGTGGAGAAGCGTTATTTCCCACTAAGTTGACATAGATTTAACCAGGACATATACCATGTTCTATTTTTTTTAATCCAGTGGAGAAGCGTTATTTCCCACTAAGTTGACATAGATTTAACGAGGACATATACCATGTTCTATTTTTTTTAATCCAGTGGAGAAGCGTTATTTCCCACTTTTGTGCTGCTTCTGAAGTTATTCTGTGCAGGCCTTAACATTAGTAACCAATAATTTTAAAATTAAGGTTTTTTGTCCTTAATTTTCTTCATTGTAGTCATTCAGCGGACTTTACTCTGTCAATGGGATTACAACATGGTGTATCAACTTCAAATCGATGCATAACTCAGTTGTTAAAAGGTTACCCACAGCTGTAATTAAAAGGCCGGCAGGTAGGAAGCGTGGGTGCTAGTTGACTGGATCCTTTCCTTCAAATCTCACACATGGAAAGGTAAGAAGATGTCAGTCTGGGTTCCTTCTACAGCTGGAATCACACCTTGAAGCTTACAGGGTTGTGGAAAGATTTCAGCTTCTTGCTGTTAAGAAAATGAATGCCTCTTTTGCTCACCGTCCATTAGCTGCTGGCTTTGTACAGTGCTGAATGCTGTGCAGTTCCATACTAGGCATCCCTCTCACTTAGGGTGATCACAACAGTAATACATCATTACATTTGTTACATTACGTAGTATGGGAAGGTGAAGTTCATCACCTTTATGATAATCGATCTAAGACAGTAAAATTCTCCGTATGTTTACCATGGTTAAACACAACAAAATGGCTTACCAGGGTTTTCACAGTAATTCTCTGTTTAACACATATGTGCTGAACTACCAATAAATATTCCGTGCTGCATATGTTCTGTTTATTGAATTAGAAGAATAATATAAGTATAAAATGGCAATTTTGATAATTCAAACTCTATTTTTGCAAATATTTGAAATAACTATTGATTTTAGGAACATTTCTTTTATTATTTGTGGATTCTTTACCATTTACTTGTTATTCAAAAATTAGATCTGTATACAGCAAATCTTATGTTCACATGTGAAAATATCAAATCCTGTTTACTTATTAGGAAACATCAAACATGAATCTCCTCGAGCAGGTGACATGTAATATGTAATAGGATATATTGATAAATTATAGGTTCTTATCAGATACTGTATTGAGATTGGGAAGAGAATATACATATTTTTAATTGTGAATAGAAGCCTTTAGGAAGTTTGAAACCATGAGTGAATTTTTATTAAATGCTGTTTGTGTTTCCATAGAACAGTCTTGAACTTTCACAGGAAGACAGGTGACATATCGTCTCCTTAGAAAGTCCTTTCAGCAAGCAAGAAGAGAGAACACACTATTTAGGAGACAGAAAATTTCATGCAAAGAAAGGAGAGAAGGGAAATCGCAGTTTACCTTGAAGAGAGTCAAGGCAGGAACATTCCAAGTTTTAAATGCTGAAATCCTTCCACAAGAGAGAAACACTTCAGAGGATTCAAGGCCAACGCTGAGGTAAACAGCACCATCATTTGTTTATTTGAGCAAGACTGTTAGACATGAAGGTGTTAGAATGAATTCATTAAAAAAATCTGCATGCCAGAGACGGAGAGCAATTAGAAGGTATTTTCTATATTTACAATATTGTCAAAAATAAATTTAAGTTATAAAAATGCACGTGTTAAGTTGATGATGTCTTTGGATATTAAGCATTTTATGAGTTGGTAAATAGACAATGTATCAGTAGAGCCTAGAGCTTTAAAGAGAAAGAGAAGATGGCATGCACATTTGGAAAAGAAATATTATAGACTAAACCAGGGGCATGTCAACAGTGAGAGATCTGAAGAGGAAGCATACAAAAATGTCTAGAAATTTGGATCTGTTCAGTTAGGGTAAAAACTCGGAAAGTATGACTCTCTGATTGTCAAGAAACTGAAACATTTTTAGAGAAATGAGTAAGCATCCATGCATTTGTTCTGTGAGTTAAAGAATGACTCCTCACGGAATTTCAGAAATCATAATGATGGTTTTCTAATTTTTACAGTATAGAGGACATCTCACTGGTGAGGGCATTTGTTGCAAAGAAATAGGCCTGTTTCACACAGGCCAACACAGAAGGTCTTACATCTCATTTAATTCACCTCTAGAAACTTAGTTCATTTAAGCGTTTGATATATACATGGCCTACAATCTAACTCCATTTCATATCTTACCACAACAATTCTGTGCTTGTTTGTTTGTTTTCTAGAAATTCAGTAAGACTGAACATGCAAAGACGCTGCAGGGACCTTGTTGCTTATCTGTGCAAGCTACCACCAAGTTGGTAAGTGTTGAACGACCTTCCTCCAGGACTATGCTATATAACTTCAGCCACGATCTAGAGGATACTTGGAGACGCTCTGTAATCTCACTTGTAAGGCACCCACTGAACATGAAAAGCAGATAAAGTTTCCACACCAGAGCTGCATATTACAAGATTGTTTTCCTTACAGAACTAATGTGCTTTTAAATTTGTATCTACTCCACCTATTCTCTGATGATGAATGGAACATAAATGTTTTCTTTCTGTCACGAGGTTGTAAATGAGAATTTCTGTTATTTACATACTGTTCCATGCTTAACGATTTATAGCCTCAAACAACTGACTGTTCCACTCACATAAGTGATTATGATCAGTGTTCCTGATTCTATTCCATTCAAAAATTATTTTATTTAAGTTTCTCTTCATTTAATAGACTATTTTGAATTACTATATTTGGATTACAATGAAATGGTGAGAATGATTCAACCTATTAAGTTTCTGTTTTAAGAAGCAATGCAGTTTAAATTAAAAATATGTGCACATACACATTTTAGTTATTAAACAGTTAAATTTTAATATAATAACATCAATTTTCTTTTGGGCTTATAATACATTCTGGTTATTCTTACCCCTATGCTTCCTGTCTTCCTCCCATCCCTCTCAACCCTTTCCCCCCTTCAGAGTGGAGTCACCTGGTCACATTCCTGCATTTAGTTTTAGCTTGGGACTCATTGAATTTAGCCATGGCCATCTGTACAACTGTATTTCTAATCAGTAATTGAAGCATGGTAATTAACATATATACACATGAAGATAATAACTTCCTCTATCCCTACATCCACCAGTAGTCGATAGATAGCAGGGGAAAGTATTATACTATAAGTCCGTCACAGCTATAAGACGGATTGATTATAGGCCCAGTCATGTACAGAACCAATAATACCTGCAAACTTAGCTGCTTTGATGATATAATTGCAGTGAAGGCTCTTTGCACATCTACTATCTCTTATCCTTCTCATTACAATCTGTTCTGCAATGATCACCGAGCCTCAGAAAGAAAGGCATAAGTATCCTGTTTAGAGATGAGTATTCAACAGGCATTTGTTATCAGCTCCTTGAGTAGATATGTCTTTACATTCACAATACTTTGCATAATGAAATTTTCTGGGTAAGTTGCGTATAGCGTGTGTCTATGAGTATGAACATACATACTTAGAATTCAATTTGGTATCACATCTTTACTCAAGCAACTTGAGACCTCCTCAGCCATCAATTTTTTAAAATTTTTTATTTATTTAGTTTAATTTTTAAATAATTCCTTTCATGGATTTTTTTTGGGGGGGGCGGTTTCGAGACAGGGTTTCTCTGTGTAGCTAGGAGCCTGTCCTGGAACTCGCTTTTGTAGACCAGGCTGGCCTCAAACTCACAGAGATCTGGGTAGTAGAAATGAACCTGCTCTTGCTGTACTGTCTACTTGTCAGGCCAGTTGGTACTGTAGGTTTGGTGATTTGATAGGCAATGGCCCCCAACTGGTCAGGCACTATTAAGAGATGTGTCCTTGTCGGAGTGTGTCACTCGGGGGTGAGGGCAGACTTTGATGCTTCTTTTACTCAAGCTTACTTTAATATGACAGTTAGTTGACTTTCTGATGACTGTAAGACACAAGACTCTCCAGCACCAGGTCTGCTTGAATGCTGCCAAGTTCCCCATCATGGTGATAGTATACTGAATATCTGAAACTGTATGCCACCATCTCAAGTAAATGTTTTCCTTATGAGAGTTGTCACGGTCATGGTGTCTCTTCACAGCAATAAAACCCTAAGACACTAAGACTAGTGTTCACAGATAGATGGTATCATTGAACCGTTTTCTCCCCAGCAACCTGCAAGTAAGTCATCTGTCAGTACTATGAACATTGACCAATTTGGGAGGAACGTTCCAGCTCTGATCCAGTTTTATATTGCTAAATCTTCTGTGAAATATTCAGCATTTGGGTCACGTCAACTGATTCTGGTGAGCAACCAACGGAAATAGTGAGAGCCTGTGTTATTTTAGGATTCTTTGGGCCTCCATAATAATGCATAGGGAGGTAGTTCATACCTTGTAGGCAGAGGCTGCTCGATCCTTCCCGGCTGCGCAGACCCGAAAAAATCACAAAGAAACTAGATTAATAAAAAACACTTCTCAGCCTATTAGCTCTGGCTTCTTATTAACTAACTCTTATATCTTAAATTAACCCATTCCTATTATTTTATATTTTATCATGAGGCTCATGGTTTACTGGTAAGGTTCCCGAATGTCTGTCTCCTTCTGTGGCTACATGGGAACTCTTTGACTCTACCTACTTTCCTTCTCTATCTGCTTGAAATTCTTGCCTTACTGTATTCTGCCCTGCATTAGGCTCAAAGGAGCTTCTTTAATAACCAATGATAATGAAACATATTCACAGCATACAGAAGAGAATCCCATGTCAATACCTGGGAATTTTACTCAATGTCAATGGCCCATTACCTTTGGAAATAGTCTTATCTTCCCCTCCACATCTCTCAGATACTTATTCAAAAATATTTTTAATTGGCTTAAAATAGTAGGCTTTGACATGAACTTTTCAGAGCACTTCTGTTTTCTTCAATCTCCCCTAATGCCCTCTTTGTCCCCATGACCTACCCACTGCTAGAGACATTACATCGTATCATCACGTTTTACTATCGGCCCTTTCTCTTGAGGCATTCTTTATCTCAAAGACTCTTTCCTAGTTTCCTGGCTTCTACAAGTTTCTTCATGATATCCATTCTGATTGGCTATGACGAGATGGAATTTTAGGATGATTTTAATCTGTATTTCCTTGGTTACTAGGAATGTCAAATACTTTTCTTCAAAGTGCTTGCTAGCCACTTGAGAACTCTGCTCAATTTAACAGCTAGCAAAAATTTAAATCAGGTTGTTTCTTTATATTTTTCTCTTTTTTGAATTCTTTTAAAACTGTGAATATAAACCCTCTGCTGAATGTAAAGTTAGTAGAGATGTTTTCCAATTCAGAAGACTTTTCCATCATTCAGTTACCTTTCTTTCATTGTACAGAAGCTTTTTACTTTGAAGCAATAATCACTGTCCATTGGGGAATTAATTCTGAATATCTTAAGCCTTGTTGAGGAAGTCTTTACAGGTGCCTTCATTTTGTACCATATTCTCTACCTTTTCTTCTAGCTATTTTGCTTTTGTGCTGGGTGTGTTATACACTTGGAACTGATTTTGTTCAAGAATAGTAAGTCTCAGGATTGAGATTTTCTCTTTTGCTTCTAAATATCCAGTTTCCCTAACACCCTTAGGTGAAGATACTGTCTTTTTCAAGCGTGTATGTGTATATTAAAAAAAAATCTGGCAGCTCCAATTCATTTATTTAAACTTGCATTTTAATTTCATTTTGGAAACATATTGCTTCTTGCACATGAAACTGAGTTCAGTTTTGATGAATAAGAATTAGTTTAAGAGCTGCACACTTAAGCTCTATAGGATAGCAAATCTGGGACGTTTTAGGAATACTATTATTAGAAGGGAAGCCACTGCAAACAAAACAATAACAGGCTGTGTGTAAACATGAGGAAGAGGCAAGCTAAATATGATCAGTCATGCTGCTGCTTCCCCTGCAGTGTGCTGGCACCAGAATTCTAGGGCTCCTGCTGGTTTGCAAAAAAATATTCCCGTAGTAAGAACTAGCTTTCGCATGAGAAATTCCTAGGGCTTACTTCAAATGAAATTTGTTGCTGGAAGTGAAAAGGCAAATAAATAATCCAAAAGAAAAATAATAATGATTGAA
Organism: Bramus lutescens; assembly: GCA_001685075.1. NCBI lineage: Eukaryota > Metazoa > Chordata > Mammalia > Rodentia > Cricetidae > Bramus > Bramus lutescens. The sequence continues at coordinate 251,400 of LOEQ01000588.1, read as the reverse complement.
AAATGGGAAGCAGTGAAATTATGGGATGAGGGATAGTAAAAATGCCCTAGACACAGTTTTATACTCAGGAGAGTACGGGATATTTACAACCAAGTCATATGTGTGGCTTTTGTTTTGTTTTGCATATACTGATGGTAGTTTGATGAGCAAAATTTTTTAAATATTACAATGATAGGTTTTTATTTTTAATCTTTAAAAAGTCCCAAGTCCTTAGTTAAAATAGTTCTGCAGTACCCCTGGGAAGGGGAAAAAAACTGAATTGTACATTAATACAACAAGGAATTGAAAAATAGTGATTCAGAATAAAATTTTTCCGCTGTAATTCTTGATTTGGTGTGGATAATTATCTTTTTAAATTGTATTTCAATTAAAAATTTCCCCTTTCCTTTTCCAGTCTCCAAACCCGCCTATATACCCAACTCCACTATCTTTCAAATTCATGGCCCTATTTTCTTCCATTAATACTGCATGAATATATATTTGTATGTACATATGTAATGATTTATCTTTTTGTGATGTTTAATCTCAGTCACAAGGGTCTAAAATAGTGGTTCTCGACTTTACTAATGCTGAAACCCTTTAATACAATTCCTTAAGTTGTAATAAGCCCAACCCTTCATAACTGTAATTTTGCTACTGTTATATAAAGTAAAAATCTGTTTTCCGATGTTCTTTCGGGGGATTGTGACCCACAGGTTGAAAACTACTGACCTCAAAGAACTCCTAGCCATGTATATAGGAATGAATACTTGCGTGTGTCAGGTCCATTGGTCTACAAATTTGAGTCTTTGATAGTGTATGGCAGGGTGTGCGTTTTGATGTGTTTCTTAACTCCAGACAGCCGTAGACAAGCTATTGCTAAAATGTTTATGGAGCCTAATTATTTCTTTGGAGTAACACTTATCTCAAAGTATGAAAGGGTTAAACTAGAACTGGAAAATAAGAAAGGAGAGAAGAGGAAGATGAATGGAGACAGTGGCTGGAGGTCTGTGGAAAGGGAAACCAAGAGAAGAAATCAGAGGAAGGAAAGTGAACAAGGAACAGAAAGGCAGGTAGTTGGCATGAAGATCAGCAAAGAAGCAGGGAGGACCCAAGTTCCCTTCCGTCTGTGAATTTGTGCCTGGAGCAGGAAAAGGGAAGGATGGGCTGACTGTCAGGCTGAGGCCTGAAAAGAACCTCAGACGTCTCAGCAACCGCACCACGTGGTTTTCAAAAGCTCTGGGAAATGTTGATCACACAGCAGGAATGAGCAGTGATACCAGCAATGGTAGCTTTTTTTTTTATTTTTGTAAGTTTCTCTATTTTTTTTTCCCCTATGAAATGGTTATTCAATAATTGACCAGCAACATGGGGATCACCTGGGAGCCTGTTGAGAAACACATAGGTTCATGCCCTGTTCCAGACCCACTGAATCAGCATTTACATTTTAACAAGATCTCATTTGGTTTGTATGCACACTGTAGTTTGAGAAATACTGTGCCATCTTCTATGGGTCCCTGGGGCAACATTGGCATTGCTTTACATGCAGATAATGAAGAGCCAGGCACTGAGGGTGCTATAAAAGCTGCATGATGTCTGAGTCAAGTGACTCCCAGGGCAGGTGGTAATTCTTGACAATTCCCTAAGAAACGAAGGGCTTATTTTAGGGAATGCACTCATGGGGTTGCATTAGTTTGGAAAATAAATGCTTGTTTTTGGAGAGAGTAGGGAAAATTTATCATTAGTGGTACAAGAATTTATTTTTCTTATCTGCATTGTGATCTTTATGTGATATTATTAGCTCATTCTCATTTTTAATAAAATACATTTGTTTACCAAGAACATGCTTTGTATATGACTTGAATGGATGTGAGGACACCAGCCTGGGAATAAGGACAACAATGTAGTCCAATTAATTAATTATGGTTAGTGACTTGTGAATATTTATGATGAATTTACATGTGAGTGTGCCTGAAATTTCTCATTACTATGATGACACTCACACATAAATCTGAGTATACTCCTCTTCAAACCTTCGTCACCTCATGTTTATGCCATAAAAATGAATCCCAATCCTACTCAACGCTAACTAATCTATATTAAATAGTAAAGTACATTTTTCTTGATGTGATGAAAATTATATATTTAAATGTTAGAATATGTGAATTAATCATTCTCTAGTAATTCCTTATTAAAATGCCATTTTATAATTAATTTGTGCCTTATTTTAATTAGACCCTTAAGTGAGCCAGGTACATGGGAAGGAATACAAAGTATATTTTTCTGCTTTATTGTATGTATGTATATATATATATATATAGTACACATGCATATATAATATTAGTCGAAGACCCAGTAAGTTTTGAAGTAACTATCACAAATGTAAAGGAGGTATTATTTTAGGCAATCAACTGGATCAAAATATTCATTATCACTTAGCAGTAAGAGAAGTGAGAATTGTATGTGAGTGGGAAAAGTAAATTTTAGTCTCAAAAACTCCTGTCACCTGCTGACTACAGCTGGGGCATTCATGTCATGTGTCATAAAGTGAGACCAGACCTGGCAAATTATCAGCTGACGCAGGGTTTCACACTGTGATTGATTTATCTCCTATATCATTTTCATTGATTTTGCGGATTAGAAACTTGTTATTTTATTAAGCATGATTCTTCTCCATGACCCTGCCTTATTTGATTGATTCTTACTGAAAATCATCACATCCTTTGCTATTTTTGCAGTATGTCTATATGCCTTTACACATTCCCCCTTTTCCATCCATTCTTTAACAAGAAATAATGGAAATAATAAAATTATCTCCAAAACTTATGTTGTTTCTGTATATGTATTTTTTAAGTAAAGATATATTTAATGCCTATTAATATGAAAATAAGGGACTTCTTAATTTGAACATTTGGCAGTATAAATAAAATTAAAGATCTTATGTATGAACACATGCACAGGGATAAAAATATATCAATAAGAATACATGTATAGCAAAAGAGTCAGGAATACATGTGATATGTGAAATATATGTACCTACACAATCTTAAAGAAAACATTGGCATCAGAAGTCTAGATATTGTGTTAGTTACTGGGTTTTCTCATTTGGCTGAATTGTCTCTTTAGATTCTATTTAGTAAATTCACATTTCAACAATTAATTCAGAAATTCTACCAGATAACTGATCTATCAGGAGTAACATTTGATAGCTACCCTGAGCACTTAAGTTACTTTTTTAGAGTGACAATTTAAAATCATTTTCTTCCTGAATGAAAGCTCAGCTTCTGTGTTCTCCCCTTGTGCTTTTGAATGTGAAAGACCTGGATAAATCCAGATCCCCCTAGCAGGAAAAAAATAGATCCAAAAATCTAAGCAGGGAGGGAAGAATCAGAAATCTAGGATTAGCCAGTTCAGTGACTGTTTCAGGAACTAGCTGAAGATAAAGTTAGACTGTAATCTTGAGAATAATCTTGAGAAACAGGGAGTTACCCCTTTGTGATTATCACTGGTATTTTAGGAATTTTCTATGAAGCCCTCCCTACCCCCTTTGGATTACCGGGCTGTGGTTTCTTGGCTTAAAAACCCCTTCTCCCAGTTACTCGGGGTCGAACTCCTCCCCTGCGTGGGTTATGAGTTTCGGCCCCAGTGCACTGGAACCTGTCAATAAACCTCGTGTGATTGCAGCAAGGACGGTCTCTCGTGAGTTACTGNCGGGGTCGAACTCCTCCCCTGCGTGGGTTATGAGTTTCGGCCCCAGTGCACTGGAACCTGTCAATAAACCTCGTGTGATTGCAGCAAGGACGGTCTCTCGTGAGTTACTGAGCAGGTCGTATTATCCCGAGACTTGAGTGAGAGTCTCCCTACACCAAGGGTCTTTCAAATGGACCTCATTTCTTAGTTTGAATTTCTTCTGAGTCCCTAGTAGTGTTGCATCTGTGCTACGTTTGAGATGTCACTCAAATTTAATACTGAAACTAGCTCCCAGCAGAACTTTTCTCACTTACCTTAGCTGCAAGGATGTGCTGAACCAGAGCTTACTAAACCTGTTCCATTGAAAGAAAATTTTGGAATAGATCTTGCTCTGATGCATTTGTCATTTAAACAACTTCCATGAATTTATATATGGATAACAATATGTTTTAGGTATCAAAGGGAAGATATTAGGAAGCAAAGCCAACAGGTCTTACATACTCTTATAAGTTATAGTGCAAAGTTTTTGCCTGTGGAAACACGAAGCGCTCAGAGAACAGTGATATTCATTGCCTGCTGTGTCTTTCCCTTGTGTCCATTTGACAGACCCGAAGGTGAAAACATGAAAGGAAAGATTCATATTGTAGTTAGGATATGAATTATATACAAAAGGTTAGTTGATATGGAGATTAATCCTCACACAACAGTACTCATAGGTTGGGCTTTCAGAAGGTGATCATTGAAGGAAAATCTTACTCCTAACATTCACAATTTTTGTACTCCCTAATGCTCTGCTTGGGCATCCCCCTACAATTATAGCTTTCCCTGACCTTGTCTGAGCGGGGTTTACATCCTGAAAGACAACAGGTGTTTCTGTGGAATTAGGGTGTACACAAAACATCAGGTCACTCCTGCATACCTACACAGTATCAGCATCTCCATATTTCGCCTGGAGAAACTTAATTTTATGGGTTTTAGGAAAGATGGTGGAGATCTTAAGTATCTTGATGAAAGAAATATTCAGGGATATTTCATGAAAGATTTTCTCTCTCTGGCCTTTTTTTTTCTTTTGCTATGTATACTTCCTGTCCATTATGAGGAGGACAAATTTCCTCAGGCATGTCTTTCTTCCAGAATGATTCTTCTTTGCTACAAATCTCATGAAATGGAGCCAGCTTTGCATATTAAAAGCTTAGAAACCTTCATCTAAAATAATTCAGTTGCCTTGGATTCCAAGATCCCATGAAATTTAGGAGGAATTTTAGAGGAATTGAGTCTAAAACCAACCAACCAATCAAACAAACAAACAAAAACCTTCTGCTCTATATAAAAAACCAACATAAAAATAAGATAGCCTACAATTGAGAGACATTTTTGTCAACTATTTATTTGACAAGACAGTAATACCTAAAATAAATAAATAAATAAGTAAATAAATAAAAAAAACCATCAGTTTTAGTCTGTGTTCTCTTGGTCTGAAACAATACCATGACCTCAGCAACTCTTATGAAGGAAAACATTTAGTTAACACTGAACTGCAGTTTCATGGGTTTAGTCCTTTATCATCATGGCAGGAAGAGTAGTGGCACGCAGGGAGACGTGGTGCTTGAGAGGTAGCAAAGAGTTCCATATCTGCACTGGCAGGCTTCAGGAAGAAGGAAATGACACTGGCCCTGGCTTCTGCTTCTGAAACCTCGAAGTCCACCCCCAGTGACTACTTCCTTCAACAAGACCATACTCACCCCCAGGAGGCCACACCTCCTAAGAATGCCACTCCCTATGAGCCTACGGGGACCCTATCAAACCACCACAAGCAGTTAGTTTGGTATTCATGACTGGATATCTCCAGTTGATAGAGCTGGGAATGGGCACCACTTAGAGAAACAGTCATTACTTAAATTCTTACTTTACTGGAATGATGACTGCAAAGCTTGCATGGTAGATATGTATTATTGTATATTACCTATCATTATCCATTTATGTATTCAGTTTCTAGTTTATTCCTTTACATATTGTATTTAATCACTATTTTTAAAAATAAAAAATGTATGCACATACCAACAAATCCTTTTGTTAGCAGCGTTACAAGACATTATTTTATCTTTCTAAATTTTTCTATCTTCCATAAAATCTGCATGGTAGATATGTATTATTGTATATTACCTATCATTATCCATTTATATATTCAGTTTCTGGCTTATGTCTTTACATACTGTATTTAATCACTATTTTTTAAAAATAAAAAAGTATGCACATACCAACAAATCCCTTTTTCTAACAGCGTTACAAGACTTTATTTTATCTTTCTAAATTTTTCTATCTTCCATAAAACCTGCATGAAGTTCCTTTGCATTAATATGAATAGTGTAAATGACCAGATTCCAATTCGAGCTTCCTCCAACTTTTAATATGTAAATGAGTTTGCTCATGTGCATTCTCCTTAGATGCACATCAAATTATTATACATCTCCTTACACATTCCCTGGAATGGACATTTAAGAAAACACAACTCTAAAGTTTCATTGCCAAATACTAACGCATGACTATCCAGGATGGTGATAGATACCTTTGTTCATAGATTCGCTTCAGAATAACTGAGCGAAAGAAGAAATACAAGAAAGTTCGCTTGAAAAACAAATGCTCAAATTATTTTACTTTCTTAAAATATTAATAACTGGTTTTGAAAATTAGCATGGGCTATATTTTCAAACCATCAGATTATGATCCGGATAAATTCTATTTTGCAGGAAATGAATTTATAAAAGGACAAACAAAGACTTATGAAATGATTTAAGACAACTACAATGTATATTGAGAACAGTGACCATGTAAAGGATTTATAACTCATTTTGCTATTTCTACCCTGTAAACCTGTTGTCTTTCATCTTAGGTAACTGCATACTGTTCGGCTATTCCTACTGGACAACATAGTCACTCATTCACCCTTATCATGTTCAGCAGTGGGCTATCTCAGTCAATGGACAGTGGAAAATGAAGTTCACTAAAAAAAAATGAATGATTGTATAAATTTGAAAAGCCACAATTATTTTCTTAGGGAACCTGTCTTTAATTTCCACTCTCAACAACTCTCTCCAAAGAATCTAAAACTATTGTTTTCTATATAGCTAGTTTACAATGCTCTTGTGCTTTTGTGTGTGTGTGTGATGTGTGCAAGTGTAACATGTGTATGTGTGTGTATGTGCTCATGTACAGAAGATATCAGCTGTTCTGCTCGATAACTCATGCCTCACTAAATTAAGATACTTTCTATTCTTTTATTGAAAATAGACTTTTTCTTAGATAATGCTTATTGATTACAATTTTTCCTCCCTCTACTTTTCCCCGTTCCTCCCCCCCTCACTATCAATTAGGATAAACTTCATTTCTGACTCTCATGTCTCTTATTTGTGTAGACAACAACTGAGGTGTGTCCCCAGGTATTTACTCTGTGAAACCATCTAAGCATGGGTATTCTATAGATTCTAAATTTAGTTTCTGAGTTTAGTCCCCAGCATCCACTTCAGTTGAGTCAAAACTACCTGTATTTCTAGCCTCAGGGAATCTAACACCATTCTATAGAATCTGGGAAAAGTGAAATATGGCATACACATTCTCTCTCTCTGAGAGAGAGAGAGAGAGAGAGAGAGAGCGAGAGCGACTCGCTCTCTCTCTCTCTGTCTGTCTCTCTGTCTCTCTGTCTCTCTGTCTCTTTCTCTCTCTCTCTCTCACACACACATGCACTAATAAATTAAAAAAGCAATGACAAACAAAATACTTGATATTTAGACAACTGTCACAGGTGATGTTGAAATTCTGACTAGCTTTTGTAGTAAAATAGTATTGATTAATCAGTAACACCCAAAGAGTAAAGGAAGTGCAATGGACCTCTATAAAACTGCTGTGTGGCGTATGCTCAGGTTTTCTATTTTTAAATATAAAATGTTATTTATTTATTTTTATATCTATGAAGCTTTTTTCCCTTTCAGAGTGTGTTGTGTGTGCCATATACATTTCCGGTTTCTATGGCAGGAAACAAACCTACCCATACCCAAGCTAAAGCATTGAGAAAGACAACACCAGAGCACGGCTGGAGACGGCCTCAGACAGGAACTAGCAAGCACTCTGTGCTAAAGCTTCCTAGAACTTTCCCCTGCTGCAGTCACCGGCGAATACATAGCAGAATAAGAGTTTATGAGACAGAAAAGATGTCTCCATATAATTAATACACCAAACTTCATGATCCATTTTATGCCACAACTTAAATATTCACTAAAAGATGGTAATGCTTCATCTTGATGGCTGGAGTATTTGACTTTATAATTTATCACTTTATTGATTCCTTTCTGCAAAATCCCAAAAGAATGAAGTCAAGTGTTTGTTTACATGAGATATAATGAGAAAACTACTCTCAGCTTTGTTTATTCAAAAAAGTGAAAATATAATACTAAACAAAAAATTCACTTGAAAAATAATTTCTAATGATCACATAAATGTTTTGCATTAAACAGATATTACTTAGACCAGATAAATATTGACAGTATATAAAAATATGAACACAAAAGGAAGTAGACTCATGATATTCAAGAATGAGTTTGGTGGCATCAATGTGACTGTCTATGCACACCTGCTTTTCAGAGTCCCCAACCCTCAGTTGACAGCATCTGTTGTTAGTATTATCTTGTTCGTGCATCGCCACAACCCTGAAGCGCTGCCTATGCCGATTACTTTCCTCCTCTTGTGTGGTTCTCAGGTCTGCAGTAGGGCCAAACGATCTGCCAGAAATTTGGCTTCGTCTCACTCTTGAGTCAAGCTAGGAATTTCAGTCTATTATTTACTGATAATTTCGTCTAATGTTCTTCACTGTTTTTTACTATCTTAATACTTTTTATGACATTATGTATCAGGACTCAGTCTGCAGAGAAGCTTACAAAATGAACACCAAGGAATCACATGACCGAAATTCAGAGCATCCTTGGGGAACTATTTCTGAGCAATCTGGAACACCCAGAAAGGATCTCTAACTGGTCAGCTTATCTAAGAGTTTTAATTTTTATAAATATCTTTCAATAATTATCTTTTGGAGAAAATAGAATTACTAAAATTTATAGTAGTTAAAATGTGGTAAAGTATATATATATATATGTATGTATGTATATACATACATAGATGCATACATATATACCTATATATATTCCATAGATAGCAAATTAAGTTAGAGAATGTTTTTCCTTAGATCATAGATATTACTGGTAAAAGTATGGTCTTGGTCTTGAATTGTGCTGCCAGAAGACCAGCTCTGAGGATTTGCGCTACAGAAATTTCAGAAAGGAGTATCATGTACTTAAAACAGTACTGAGTATTGTATGATGCGTGTTTCCATGATCGTAAAGGACAAGTGCACAAAATATATAACCTCCTGAAAGATGCAATGTTGGAAAAAAGAGTCGTTCATCAAATCAAGCCTTCTGGTCCCGTTCTACAATTCAAGGACCTTTGAGGCACAGTCAGGGAGATCAGAAAATCAGGGTCACCCTTACCTTCTTATGGGATGTCAACCCACTCTGTGATACATGAGATCTTGTATCAAACAAATGAAGAAATCAGTATGATTTTCAAAATTTTGTCTATATTCAGCATAGGTTAAAAAGCTTATGATAATTTAATTATAACCCCAAAAATAAACAAGCAAAGATAATGATAGACAATTTAGAATGCTTACATAACATCAATCATCATTTTAAAGACCAGCTAAAGCATGTTTGGATTCTACTTCTACAAATATATTTATGGACAGTAAAGTTATTAGCAGCAGAACAGATAATTTATAGGAAATTATACAGAACACTGATTAGAAAACATTTTTTGAAAATCCCTTACAGGGTAGCTTCTCAGCTACTACCTGAAAAGCCGAACAGTTGTTTCTATATCCAACTTATAAAGATTTGAAATATTACAGAAATCCATGCTTTATGGATAATGGAGTTCGGTAGTTGAAACATGTGAGGGAAAAATGAATGGTAATAAAATCATGTATAGGAAATAACTTTCAATTTTTAAATTTAAAAATGCAAAGATATGTACTTTAAAAAACAAGAGCCATTTTTCTTCTGTTTCTTTATATGTATAAATATATATTTTTTATTTACATAAAACTTGCAAGATATTTTTATCTGTCCCACAGTCTTATGTTTGTGAACTAAACACATATTAGGCAAATGTTGAAACTTGAATGTTAATAGTGATAAAATTGCTCTATCGATATTTCCTGTAAAAATCCCTTTGTTAGTATATGGAATGTTCTGGTGAACAAAAAGTAAATGCTATTTGTGGGTGTGCATTTGACCAGAATTTTAATATGCCAATCATCTAGGCACAGCTAATATAGATAAAAAATTATGGTCATGAATTAATTAGTATTCTTAATGCTGGGAGAAAAAAACAGATGTTGTCAAAAATGGAATGTATAAAATGGTAACTATAAGATAAATGGGCTATTCAATTTTTATTTAATTAAATATATCCATGACAAAAGCCAATACAGCAGTATTGACTGAATAATTTAATCTTATCATCTTATAGAGTAGGCGTCAAAATAATAAGTTGTTCAAGCTGAGGAAGTTATTGAATACTTTCACACTCCAGAGAATTGTGGGTTTAAAGCAGACTCCTGCTACATCGTTCCTCAGAGTTGACAGATATTAGAGCATTCATAATAAACCTGCCATTAGGTGCATTCAACTCTTCTTTTTTATTTCGCTGACAGAAAAAAATATGCACTTTGGCCTGAAATATTTTCTTTCAAAAGACCTAATTTATGAGGACCAAAATAACTCATACCAAATAGTCTATTCAGGCTTTATTTATTGAAAAAATATTATGACGTTTATGATATGTTTAAGGTCCTAATCACTAACATAATTATGATGAGTGAGGGATAACTTAGGATGGATCGTGTCAGGGATTAAAAGCATGAGTTCAGCTGAATGACTGCAGACAAAGCACACAGGGGCTTACATACAGTTTTGTTTAGTTAAATTCATGATCGTGACATTAACACGTTTGCATGAGACTATGCTCTTCTATATGTGGCTCTGCCCTTCAAATAGAGAAAACAAACTCAGCCCACTTGGTGCAGGAATGAAAAGTAACATTAACCTAATGAAGAGAAGGGAGAGAAGCGCAGGATCCCAGAGTTTCCAGCAGTTTACACTCCCGGGTACTCTCTGACTAATCAGCGGCATTTGAATGTCTGCAGAGCTGAGTTCTAACAGTTCCTTCGTGAAGAGTATGGATGGTGGCCACCTGTTGAGTTGTTCTCCACAAAGGCCGCAGACAATGACTAGAATGTGATTCCATGAGCTTAGGAGTAGCTGGAAATCGATGATGTAGAGTGCATGGCTAGCCATCCAGAGTATTGCCTAAATATGACCTGAAGAAGTAGTATACCAACAGGCATGACAAAATGAATGGAGAAATTCCCCCAAGGCCCCAACTCTAGACAGAGAACTACTCTCGAAGACGGAAGGCTGAGAGTGGAAGCGTCTTCTCCAGGGAAGAATACTGCAAGTCATTTTCCAGGACTAAAAGATCAGTACTGGAAATGCACCTACGGTAACATATGGACTAAGAAAGAGATTTAGGAATATATATAGAACATACATATATATGTATGTGTGTGTATGTTTGTAAACAAGGGCAAGTGTCAGTATGCTACAACGTTTAGAAAGGAGACTAAGAAGGTCATATTTGATGATGATGAAGGACAGAATATGTGGGAAAAGACTTGTGAGTCCCTAAAGATGAAATAGGACCTTGTGTAGTCTTAATATCTCTGTTATAGATTTTTTCCTCCTTCTTGTTTTCCATGGTGAGTATGTGACTAAAAATGTAGTTGATAGCTGAAGTGTAAAATTGTAAGAAAAAAAATGTATTGATTTCTGGTCCAGCAAGATAACTGAGTATAGACATCAAACGCCAAGCCCAACCATCGGAGTTTGGTCCTAGAAAGGCACATGGAGGTAGGAGGAGCTGGAAGGCAATAGCAGGAAGGCAGGAGAAAGGATAAGCAGGATGGGCAGGCAGAGTATAAACAGCGGGAGAAATCTTGGAAGAGAGAAAGGAGTAAAAGGCCAATCACCCAGTCAGTCAGCCACGGAATAAAAGTGAAAGGAAGATAGACGAGAAATAGAAAAAGGTAAAAGCTCAGAGGCAACAGATAGATGGGGTAATTTAGGAAAAGCTGGCTAGAAACAAGCCAAGCTAAAGACAGGCATTTGTAAGTAATAATAAGACTCTGTGTGTGTTTACTTGAAGCTGGTTGGCGGGCCCCCAAAAGAGTAAAAGACCACTAACCACTGCCCATTTCCTCTTCATCCTAGGTTGCCTTTTTGTATCTCCAGGGGCCAGCAGTGCTGACTTGTTTTAGGACTATCTAGTTTTGCCTTTTCCAGAAGCTTTTTTTAGATTTTGTGTCTGTTTTTACTCTTTCTGTTTGTTTGTTTTATTTAGAAATGTATATTACAGTATCCTCATACACTGCCTGATGAATGAATAAAACACCTCCAGGACCAGGAAGCATTTCAGTCAATGATACAACAGTTAATCTCTTCAACAACTAAAGGGTTTCTGGGCTAATGCTAATTTTGTATTTATTATAAATGCAATTGCAATGAATCTTTTTATTTCTTATTTTGCACATATGTGTTAAACACATCCTTTGAAAATAATTTTGAGAAAAGAAAACATCATCTTATTAGAGAGCCCAGACTCTATTTTGTGAAGTAAGTTTGGTTTAGGTGAAAATAAAGTAATATCTATCTTTCTTTTTTCACTTTCAATCAAACCCATTAAATTGTTACACATTCTTCTTTTTGGCTCCTAGGGGGATACATTTTTTTGTTGCTGTTCTAACACTACAGATGAATATGTGCATGTTACAATAGTAATTAAGGGAAAGTGGTCATGCTTTGAAAGGGAGTTGGAACATGAGAGGTCCAGAAGAGTACAAGGGAGGGGTAATTATAATACTCACGTGAAAATTTCAAACACCTCATTGAAAAACTAGTTAATCAAGTAAAAAACCTACAAAACAGATTGCGTGCATGAGAAAACAGATATTTTTATTTTACAGTTCAAGATCTCGAAAGTCCAAGGATAAGGTGGGCACAGATAATGTTCTTTTTTTATTTTTATTTTTAAAACAATCTTATTTTATATACCAATCCAAGCTCCTTCTATCTCCAGTCCTCCTGCTCCTCTTGCCAATCCTCCCCACCCCACCCCACCCCAAATCAAGAACCAACTAGGCCCTCTGGATGTGGGTGACAGAGAATGTTCTTAGCCAGTGCCTGGTTCTGGACAATAAACAGCTGCTTTATCACCATATTATCGTGTATTCACACAAGACCAAAGCTGATCTTCATAACATGTGTCCCCTGCTCTTAAAACCATTGATCATATCGTGTGTGTGTGTGTGTGTATGTGTGTGTATGAAGTGAAGCATTTGCCTTCCTGGAACAGCTGATTCTTGTTAGCTAGGGATGACAAACCCACTGTTATTTTACAAGAGACCAGCACAGAAGCTGTGGGACAAAGAGGACAAGACCACATCTGGAAGTTGAGCTCGGTAATGTGTAAGAGTCTGCCAGGTGATACTGGTTCTGGCAGCATGGAAGCTAAGGATGGAGCTGCTTCTGGAGAGCTGCTGAGGCTCGGCACCGTGGGAAGCTAACACAGCCTGTTCGGTGAAAGTAAATCGGCTGCAGAGTAGTCTCCCAGGTACTGAAGATGGCAGGACTGTGGGGCATTTACCAAGGACAGCATCAGCCTTGGAGTGGTGCTGGTTTTATCCCATAAGACAATTATTTGTGTAGTGGATGACAATGTCAGAAAAGTAGAACAGTCCAAATCCTTTGGAGTCCAGAAGATTGTTAGTGAGTCCCAAACACTGGACTATTTACACTGTGGGATTGTGGTTTGACTTGATCGTATTGCAGCTGTGTACTGGTTTTTCCATTCTGGAATAAACATATAAAACTCACATTTGGTTTTACAGGAGCTCAGAATCAAGAGCCTGGGCATGGAACAAGACATTTTGATTTATAAAGAGAACTTGGACTTTTAAGTGTTTGGATTATTTTTAAAGACTGAGTCTGTGAAAGCTAGTTTATGCTTTATATTGTGATGTTAACAGGCTATGATAAGGACCAACAAGAAAGGAGAGATGATGGTTTAACGCTGACATATATGTGTGTCAAGTTGACCAAGGCATCAGTTGTGCTGGTTGGGGTTTTGCTTGTTTGTTTCTGTTTTGTTAACTTGAAACATAATAGAATCATCTGGGAAGAGAGCACCTCAATTGAGAAAATGCCTCTATCAGATTGGTCTGTGACCATATTTGTGGGCTACTTCTTGATTGATGATTGCTATGGAAGGGCTCAGATGACTGTGGGTGGTACCACACTTATGTCGTGCAGTGTTGTTTAAGAAAACAGTTGAGTGGGGAATGGAGAGATGGCTCAGAGATTAAGAGCACTGGCTGCTTTTCCAGAGGATCCAAGTTCCCAGGACCCACATGATAGCTCAAACCTCTCTGTAACTCCTGTTCCAGGAACCAAATCCCTCACATAGTCTCACAGGAAGAATATTACCAATGTACATAAATTAAAAATAAATATTTTTTCAAAAGAAAAAGAAAGAGCTGAGCAAGCCATGGAGTGTAAACCAGAAAACAGTGTTCCTCCATACTGCCTTAGTTCCTTGCAATAGCTTCCTGCCTTGACTACCTGCTCTAACTTCCCCTGATAGAGTCCTTCACATTCCAGACTAAAAGGTAACAGAAGCTTCTCAGATGATGGACAGTTCAAAATCCATGCAATGTTTCTGAATTTTCATTTAATATTTTCCAACAATAGTTAATTATTGTAAATAAAACAATGATAAACAAAACTCAAGAGGAACAGGGCCTATTCGGTGGCCTCTTCTTTGTCCTTGGGCAGAAAAATGGTACTTTCACAAGATTAGTAACCTCATTGTGAGGGTCCCCACCCAAACAAATATATCTAAACTAGATTGTCTCCCAAAGTCCTATCCTCAGTATCACTGCACTGGGAAGTAGTGATTCACTATTTCAAAACACAGACATTCAGTCCACAACATATAAATTCTTTTGTACATGTTTAATTTGACCATCAAGAGGATCTAGGCCACTAACATTGCCTGAAAGAGTAAATCAAGTGTGAGTAGCCTCAGGACACAGGCAGTGTGAACTCTAATGAGCTTACATAAGATTATACTCTTCAAAAGAATCTAGCATAAAATACATAGCCAACTAATAACACTTCATCTATAAATTATTTATATTCAACAAAGAATGCATATCAATTGCTATATTTAAATGTTCTGGCAAATTGGCCTCTACACCAATGGTTCTATTATCAATGTGATAAATGTTTAACTATAATACATCCTATAATTCTCTCTGCTACATCCAGCAGTTCAGAGGCCCATAAACTTCATTATCATATTCTACAGCATGTGGGAAACTAACTTGATTCTCCTCATCATTTCGTCTGAAATTCTGGTAATAGGATTGTTCCATCTCCTCAAAATGTTGCTCTTATTATGATAAAGAAATCATGTATATATAGGGTGTGTGTACATTTGTGTGCATGTGTATTTATATGTGTGACTGTGTGTGCAAATGTATGTATATGTATGTATTAGTTAAATCAATAAATCACTGTATATTGAGTTGGGTTACATTATCATCTAAGTATTGTTTAGAGTTATTAAATGTGTGAGACTGGTAAGGTTTTAGCTTGAAGCAATGGGAATCAATAATTGCCTTCCATTTTACTTTTGAGTAAAGTACAAGAATATCTGTTTCTTTCACAACCTTGAAGAAAATCTTCCATTACAATGAAAAGTTAAGAGCTGTTTGGTTTTTATATACGTGTTATAATTTGATCAGATAAGCATAACTATTTTTTAGGTTTTAGATTATTCAAACAAATATTAGTGTCAACACAGAAACCACACTTAATTTACACTGTACCTTTTCCATTGTGAGCTCTTAAATCATCACACAGGCTGACTGGATTTCAAGAGCTACTCACATTACTTGTACTTCCAAGGTAAACAGTTTAACTTTAGGAGGAAAGATTAGTTTTGCTGATTCTTGAATTTACTTAAATGGGATTCTACACAGTATAGTCTACTGAGGTTTGTAATAATTTTAAAATATTTTAAGCATTTTAGTTTTTAGCATGTAGTTTAAAATATTTGCTCACTATTTAAAAGTTATATGAAAATATTTAAAAAACCAAACGGCAAAATTATCCTTGAAAAAATAAATGCACATAAATCAACTAGGATCCTACTAAATATTTACTGATTATTTCTTTATTAAAATTAGCTCCCCGTTTTTGCTATTTACTTCAAGTTCATTATGTATTCTGCATATTAGGTATGGTCAGATAAAGAACTTATAAACATTTTTCTTACACTGTGTGCTCTCAGCATTGTAAATGGTTTAGCTCAATGTGGCTAAAGAGAGGGTTCACAGTATGCTCACTACAAAGGAAGGAGAAAAGTTAAAGATACTGCATGTATTGCTTCCCTCAATTTGACACTACCCATTGCACAAATGAATTAGAACCTCTCTTGATACCTCATAGGTGTGAATAAATACTATGCCTATCAAAACTTAGCAAGCTGCATAGTGTAGTTCATGCCTGTAAGTCTTGAACTAGAAAATAAAAAAAAATTCATGGCCAGACTGCCTCTATAATAAGGTCAAGATCACCTCTGAAATACTGAGTGAGTGACCGTCTTAAAATATAGCCCACAAAAGTAAAATAAAATAAATATATAAAAAATAGAATACAAAGGAATGGTGACATTTTAATATAGAGAAATTTAGTACCACTCAATTGTTAGCCTACAGCAAGATGGATGGATCATTCAAATGCAACATTTTTAGATAGAAAAGCTAGATACCAAAATACAGATTTGATAAAACTCCAGTTTTGTAAAGTTCAAAAGTAGCAAAACAAATCACTTTTCTAAAAGTGGTCAGATGATAATCTTTCTGTAGGAAATCCTAGATAGAGGCAGTAAAGGCCTTTCCTCTTTCATTCTGTGCCCTTGTTTCGTTATTGGTCGTTTCTGTTTTCTTGTTAAAGTAGTGGTGAAAAAAACTTACTGATATTAACATAGGCTTTGTAGAGGTGTGTGTGTGTGTGTGTGTGTGTGTGTGTGTGTCTGCCTCCATGTGAAGCTGAAAAACTGTACTTCCAAGATTTGTGAAGAATTATTTCGGAATGTTGATGGGGATTTCATGGAATTTCACCACTCTATTTACCATGGCCTGCAGCTCATTTGGACTTTCAGCAAGTAGTGCTGTATCATCGGCCAAATGCAAATTACTGATTCACGTACCAACTATCTGCATGCCTGCCTCCTCATCCTCAAGGGCTGTTGCTATTATTAGTTCCTAAAACATATTAAAGCGCAGCGGTGAGAGGATGCAACCCTGCAACATGCCTACAATTGTCTTAAACTCATCTCTTAGTTCTCCATAGACTTTGACTGATGCAAAAGTGTATTTATAGACATTTTCTAGTATTCTGATTTTCTATCTGTGCCTGTAGAATCTCATTGTTTCCCAAAGTCCTTTCCTCCAAGTGCTATCAAATGCCTTCCTGAAGTCAATGGAACAGACATAATCATTTTCCAAATTCTTTAGATTTTTCTGCTCGTTGCCTTAAAGTGAAGTTCTGATCACTTGTGTTAGCTCTGAATCTGCATTGGGCCTCTGCCAGGATTTCTTCTGTTCTGCCTTTGATCCTTTGTAAGATAATGGAGAAAAAGATCTTGCTTCATGGCACAACAAACTAATGTCCCTGTAATTTGAGCAGTTCAGCTTGTCCTTTGTAGCATGAAGGGGCTGGCTTGTTGGAGTTTCTGTCCTTCCTGGTTCCCACCAGCTGTTTAGCCCCAAAGAAAATCACGCAGAGATCTCTATAAGTTATAAAGCTGATTGGCCCATTTGCTCAGGCTATTCATTAGCTCTTGTAGCTTATATTAACCCATTATTCTGATCTAT
>LOEQ01000588.1:214236-232946 GCA_001685075.1 Bramus lutescens | reverse complement strand
GCCAGGCAGGAAGTATAGGTGGGAAAACCAGACAGGAAGCAGAAATGATGCAATAAGAACAGGAGAATTCTGGGAAGAAGGAAGTTGATTTCCCCCACTCCTGCACAGACCACCAAGGAAGCAGGATGTGACCTGCCAGCTGAAAAAGGTACCAATCCATATGGCAAAAATAGATCAGAATAATGGGGTTAATATAAGCTACAAGAGCTAATAAGAAGACTGAGCTAATGGGCCAATCAGTGTATAAATAATGCAGAATCTCTGTGTGATTTTCTTTGGGGCTAAAACAGCTGTGGGAACAGGGCAGGACAGAAAACTCAACAAGCAGACCGCACTCATGTTACAGTCTTTCTTCTCATGAATGGCAATTATGACTGAGTGCTTTCAATCTGCGAGAATCACTTCATGTTCCCATATCTCTCTGAAGAGTCTGAGAAGCGCCTCAGACCATGAGCCTGTTGTAGCCTCCTCCAGCTTCTCCACCATGATGTCATCCACTCCTGGAGCCTTCTTGCATTTCACTCTTTTGATTGCTTTTTCTATCTCACTCCTGTCAATATTTAATGTTTCCTCATTGTCTCTGGTATTTGAGCGGCTGCCGAAGTGTTTCTCGTTGCAGTCTACATTGAAAATATTAGGGTTATTGTATAGCGTGACAAAGTACTGTCTCCACCTTTGCTTTATTTCCCCTGGTTCTGTTAATAAATGGCCTTGCCCATTCTTAATCACCCAAATATGAGGGGCA
This sequence comes from Bramus lutescens, assembly GCA_001685075.1. NCBI lineage: Eukaryota > Metazoa > Chordata > Mammalia > Rodentia > Cricetidae > Bramus > Bramus lutescens. The sequence continues at coordinate 232,201 of LOEQ01000588.1, read as the reverse complement.
TATCTAGCAGTTATACATCTGATAGCTTTGTCGTAAAGATGTGTTTTATTATGGAGTCTATTTCTTTGATCTCTTTGCATATACCTTGTATATACAGCTCTCCATCCTTCTTCTCTCTGCTTTCACCTCCCTGCACAGATAGTTGTGCTGTTTTGCTGCCTGCAGACTGACCCTTCATTTATTCCTAAGTTCCTTCTTTCTTTGGTCAGGTTGATCATCTCTGCAGTAAGCCATTCTATCGGTGTTGCCCTTTTTGCGTAACCTTTGAAGCCTCCTGTATAGCTCTGTTGATTTTCTCCCATTTGCTTCCTATATTTTTAAAGGGTTGCTTAATAATTTCTCTCATCTTTTCTTTCATCGAGAAGACTGAGATACAACACATGGGAACAGCGCACAAAGATTTCAAGGTTGTAATAAAGAATCAGAGCCTCAAGCAAACAGTCAACTTTTTCATATGAGAGGAAACCTCAAGTTAAAAGAGGGAATTATTTCTTAATTTTTCCCCAACAGGGTTTCTCTGTAGCTTTGTAGCTTGTCCTGGACTAGCTCTTGTAGACCAGGCTGGCCTTGAACTCACAGAGATAACCTGCCTCTGTCTCCAGAGTACTGGGATTAAAAGTGTGTACCACCACTGTACATCTTGGAGGGAACTATTTCAGATATAAAGAGGTGGATATGAATAGCAAGGACTGCATTCACTAGAACATGTTTGGTCAGCAAGAGATATAACAACAGAAACAAAATTACAATTACACGAGGCACTTATCTTGAGCTGCCTTCTTTAAAACTCTGAAACGTGAATAATGAAACACTCCTCAGAACAGTAGCTGAATGTGTGTGCGATGGCGTGTCTCAGGGGGATTCTAGGCATCATATGAATAGATAGTCTGTGCAAGGAAGACTTTAACAGAAGACATCTACATAATGTAACAAACTACAGGACACAAAAATGGCACTTGAGATAGTTTGGCTATGTTTGGAGAATGAATGATGACAGACACCCGAAGGCAGTGCTGCTTGGAGAGGTGCACAGGATAAGGTGAAGAAGAAGGCTCAAAAAACACTGAATAGACAGCATAAAGGAAGACTGTAGAACTTCAATGAGACAATAACACAAGAATCGAGGACTACCCATGATAGGAACAACCGCAGAACCACCATAAACGGGATGTCCATACATGCTTTAACATTGCCAGAGCATAAATGATGATAGTGATGATAATGCATTAAATTTACTGATTTATTTTTATCAGATGGCTATTTATATAATATTAATTTTACCTGCTCATGAGCATGAGGGAATCCTTCTAACTTCTAATATTTAATTTCTTTCTTCATTGTCTTTAAGGTTTATCATACAAATCTTTCACTTGTTTGTTTAGAATCCCTGGATGATTTTTATTTTAGGCTGCTGTTAATGGTATTGTTTCTTTGATTTCTTTCTCAGTCCATTTTTTCATTTTTCTATAGGAGGGATTTGTTTTCAGTTTGTGAAGAAAAATCTATTGTCTTGGAAACATTCTTTATTATTGGAATTTTCATAGGATCCTTTATGTTATCAATTCAATTGCATGAAACCGTGTCCTGGTACTGAAAGCTTTGTGTGGTGACAAGAGATGGCTTGTTGTGCATCTACCTCCTTCATTATTTGGAGATATCCTCAATTTGGTATAGCACAAGTTTTTAAAGTATATCCTTATGATTCTCTGAATTTCTTTGGTGTCTATTTTTATTCCTGTTGGAGGCAATGGACGTTGAATCAGGTGACAACTAGTGTTCAGATGTCAACCAACCAGAGGAACGATTCTCTGATGGAGGAGAATTGCATCAGGGTAAGGAGTTTGGGACCACCAACTCTGGAAACTATTGCTCCTGTCTGTAATTTCACATGAACAAAAGCAGCTATGGTGTCTCCACAATATCTGTTATCCAGTGTGTAATCCCATGTGATGTGTATATGTAATCTCATGATTGCATCTAAATCTTATGTGCAAATATATCTGTAGATGGTCAGAAAGATGACTTCTCACTAATCTGTATAATTTTTATATATAGATAACTAGACTTAAAGTCTGTTTTGTTCCTTTTACTCAGACTAACACATGAAAACAATAATTTCACCCTTATCTAAGATCTAAGACAAGTTTAACACAATTAACTCATTTTCACCTCAGAGTAAGTTCAAATGAGACAAAAAGCTTTTGTAAATGGTTCATAAGTTAAATATTTTACAGAAATACACAAGGTCAGAGTTGCAGATGTCTAGTCAAGGTTATTAGCACAAAGCAACTTGAAAAATCAGGCCAATTCCTTGCTTGCCAAGACTGGTGGAAAAGAATGATTCTTTGTAAACATCTCTCGGCAGCTTATTGGGTACTGTGTTATCATTTCTGGTCTTACATCTGGAACCATAAAACCTTGTATTGTGATAATAAATGGTTCGGCTCCTTATTGTTTGCCCAAGGAATGTGCTATGACCAATGAGATGTAACTTTCTTCACTTTTTTCTTTTTGCCTTAAGCCACCTGTTTAAAAAAAATGTATTTAAGGTAGGTGAATGGATACGCAGCAGAGAATTGGAACAGACAATCGAAGCAAAGGAGAACTAAAAAAAATTAGAACTTAGAAGAAAATTAGAGAACAAGAAAATTGGCAGAAGAATAAGGAACATGACTCAAACAGCATGGGTATGAATTTATTCCATAATCCCTCAGAGAGAAAACTTCTGTTTTCACTTTCACTTTATTGTGAACTTCTTCTTTGAATCCTGGAAGAGGCCTTGAAGAGCTGGACTCTCGGGTTACTGTTATATTCTCCATTTTATCTCTAAAATTCTTAATTGGATATTCTTACTCTGTTTTTAGTTTACTTATATAAGAAGAGTATTTCAATTTTATTAATATATTGAAAGAACAAATTCTTTGTGTTTTATTTGTGTTTTTTGTTTTGCTTTGTTTTGATTTTTGAGATAGGGCTTCTCTGTAGCTTTGAAGCCTGTCCTGGAACTAGCTCTTGTAGAACAAGCTAGCCTTGAACTCACAGAGATTCACCTTCTTCCACCTCCCGGATGCTGAGATTAAAGACCTTTGCCACCACCACCTGGGCAATTCTTTGTTTTATTATTTATTTTGGTGATTTTATTTATTTGTTTCTATTTGAATGATTTGAGACCTGAGTTTGATTGCTTCTTACTATCTACTCCTTTTGAATATCTTTTCTTCTTTTTGTTCTAGAGCTTTCTCTGGTGTGTTGTTCAATTACTAGTATGAGATCATTCCAATTTTGTTATATATGTACATAGTGTTATGAAATTTAATCTTAGAACTACCCTTATTATGCCCCATTTATTTGGATATGTTATACATACATTTTCCTTAGGGTCTAGAAAGCTCTTAATTTCATCTTTGATCTATTTTTCATCCAGTGTTGAACTGTTCAGTTTTTATGAGTCTGTAAACTTTGTAATGTTTCTGTTAATTTGATATCTGGCTTTAATCTGAGGTGGTCATGATTCAAACTGTTATTTCTATTTCCTTAGATCTGTTGAGACTTGTCTCATGTCTGAGTACATGGTCAGCTTTGGAAAAAGTTCTATGAAGCGCTGAGAAGTAGTGCTGAGAAGTAGGTATATTATTTTGTGTTTGGGTTAAATACTCTGTAAATATGTTATGTCTATTAGGTGTATAATTTCAATTAATACCAACATTTTTCTGTTTAGTTTTTGTCTCAGAGACCTGTGTATTGATGAGAATGGGTTTTAATGTTTTTATTATCAGTGTGTGAGGTTCAATATGTGATAAAATGTTGTAGTGTTGTTTTTATAAACTTGGTTCTTTTGTTTGGTTCTTATATTTTGAGAATATATTGTTTTCTTGGTTTATTTTTTCTTTGATAAGTATATCATGTCATTTCCTAACTCTTTTATTAGTTTTGTCTTGAAGACCATTTGACAGGTATTAAAATGGCTGTATACCAGCTTGCTTCTTAGGTTCATTTTCTTGGAATTCCTTTTCACTTTCTTATACCCTAAGGTGAAATATATCCTTGATGTTAATGTTTGTTTCTTCCATGTAGCAGAAGGGTGGATATTATTTTGCAACCATTATATCTGCCTATGTCTTCTTATTTTGTAACTGAGATCACTGATCATAAGAGACATCAGAGAATGGTGCTGTTATTGTTTATTGTTGTGGTTGTGGTAGTAGTGGTCAGGGTGTGTGTATGTGTGTGTGTGTGTATGCTCTTTTGATTTGCTGGTTAGGGATTACTTATTCCTTGAGTTTTCATGGGTGAGCCTAAACATTTTAGGTTGGAGCGTTCCTTCTAGCTCTATTTCCACTTTCAGATCTTTACATGTTTTATTCTTTCCTTTCCATTGTTTGCTTATGTTTTCATATGTTTCTTAAGAAATTTATTCATTTCCTCTTTAAGGGCTTCTTTCATATTCATAATGTCTATTTTAAGGTCTTTGTCTTGTGATTCAACTATGTTCCAATTTTTAGGGCCTGCTATGGTAAGTTTGCTGGTCTCCCATAGAGATAAGTAATTCTGACTTTCATTTAATTGCATTTTTAAACTGGCATTTATGTTCCTGAGTGTGGGAAGATTATAATTTGGGGTTATTCTATCTGATCTTGTCTTTTTGGGGGGAGGGTTGTTTTGTTCCTTGTTTTCTTTGGCTTCTCTGGGTCCTAAGAGATTGTCTTGGGGATTCTTGTGGTATCCTGATAGATGTGGCCACTGGGATTTAGAGGTTTACCAGTTTTGGGAACTGGCACTTAGAAATTGGAGTTTGGGCCTGTGGGGTTCATGGAATAAAAGAAAGCATGGTATTCCACCAGAATCTGCCTAGTCCTCTGGGAACTGGGACAGATATCAAACAAAGGCTCAAACAGATAGTGTGGGACAGATAAAGATGGAACTGGGACTTGGTGATTGGATATGCAGGAAAGCAGCGGTAGTGAATATTTGAAGCTTCTACTACTACACTGGGCTACTTGCTTCTTTCACAGCATTAACTGGAGGATTTCCACATAATGCCAAACAGATTTAGAGCCTAGAGTAACAAGAGAAGTGTGGAGAAAATTTAGAGATCTGTGTGAACCTGGAGAGATGGGGGTAGAGGGGATTTAGATTTCAGCAGGAGGTTTGGGATAGAGCTTGGGATGAGACTGGGGGATTGAGTTGGGAAGAGAATGGAAAAGCAAAGATTAGTCATTAGCAGACCTGCATCCTTGGCCTGAGTTTCTTTAGATGAGCAAAGAATGCCTGTTAGAGTTGTGGGCTGGGATGAAGTGATGAGTTGGGGAAATACATTTTGGAGGGAAATATTTGTATGATCACCTGGAGATGAAGGTAGGGTTTGTGAAAGGCTTGAACAAGTAGTCTGCTGCAGAGATAGGGATGACACGGGGAAATGGATACTGAAGAGAAAAGCGAAAAATTGAAAACTCCGGTTAGCCTGCCTGCTTCCCTGGTCAAAGGAGAACATGCAGAATCTTAAATGATATTGTGTGTCTTTGAGTTACATCAGATATAATATCAAAAGTACCCGTAGCTTTAATGTGTTTTGAAGATTTAAAATATTAATATATAGCTCCAAGTGTGACGATACACACCTATAATCCCAATACTCACTCAGTTGATGGAAGTCAAATCAGGAATTTAATGCTAGCATTAGCTCCATAGCAAGTTAGAAGATAACCTGGGACATACAAAATCTTTTTTCAAAGCAAAAAGAAAAACAACAAAAAGGAAAAATGAATAAAAAACAAAATAACAATATACATATGCTTTGAGTATGAGTGTGTGTATGTGTGTGTGCACACATATGTTCATGCATACTTACATTTAAAACAAATCCTTCTGCCCAGTTTCAATTTCTCCCAAATGTGGATCCTTTCTTCCTAAATCTGACATTATTATACTGTTGTCTCACAAAACTCATGAACATTTTCTGAAGTTTAATTGTTTTATGGATATATATGAAAAGAGACAAAGGTGTATCTTAGAATGATGACCCATGTATTTAGCACTCTATATAGATAGCTGAGAGATATCAAGTGGAAAGTGATAAACTCATATAAAACCTTTAAAACAATTTATATATGCACATGATAGACAATGGGTTTATTTCCTAGAAAGAGGAAAAGAATTAACAAGTTTGCAATTTCTATGTCATTTCTTAGAACGCATCTAGGAAATATGCATGGGAGATGGTCTTCTAGAACCCAGAACATAGCAAACACCTCTCTTTGGTGACCCTAAAACTAACCAGTGTGAAAGCTTGACTGGGCTCAGAGGTGGCAAAACAAACAAACAACAACAGCAACAACAACAAAATAAACTTCCTTTTACAGAGGATGTGGATGTGCTCCGTTCCGCTGCCCTACTCCACCATCACCCTAAGGAGATAGCACTAGGGGCTCAGGAAACTGACATGGTCACCTTAAAACTTTGGCAGCAGCTTCTGCTAGAAGTAATCAAGTAATTTGGCCTCTAACCTTGTAGCTTTGTGTCTATCAGCATCTATAGAATGTTTAATCTATTGTATTAGTTTTGAGTAGGTCAAAATCATGGACAGTGCATGGCTTTTTATAAGCACAAGGTATATAATACTTCTGTCAGGGTCTTGAATCTAATGAAGGAGAAGAGAGAGGTTTAATGAGGAGGTGCTGAGTCAAACTGTCCTCCAGACCATTTGTTATTGATTGCACAGGAAGCAATAAGGTAGGTATCTAAAGTAAGAAGCTTCGGTCAACCAAACAGAGACAAGTGTCTGCTTTTAGATTGTTCTGAAAACAGTGGAGGTCTTGAGCCACAATGAAGCAAACTTCATTAATACGTGACCTTTACTAAGTGACCTCCACCAGTCTGCCTCAGATTCCTGGATAGCGTATAAGGAGGAGCTGAGTGAGAACAGTAAGTGGAGGACACAGGACCTTTGTAGACCTAGGCCATTGAGCATCTTCCAAGCCGTTCCTAGAGGACCAGTGTTGTAGGAATGAGAAGAGCCTCTCTACGTTCTTTGTCTGCTAGCCTCTCTACTAATTGACAAACAATACTTTTTCATGTGTCTTAAAGAATAAAAGGAATGGCCATTTTATTTTTTTTAAACATTATTTTCCATGACCAGAAGACTGTTTTTCCTCTGTGAATTTTCCACATTCTGGGTATAATTTCTCAATACATAAAAATGACTTCTCTGCATTAAATTTAATTGACTTCATTTCGCACATACTAAATTCCTTTAGTAATTGCAAGGTGCTTCACTCCAGTTCTGAGTTTCTGAGACCTCCTCCGTTTGTTCTCCGGGGCATAGCAGTAAAATGGACTGCTAAGTGGCTTTCACCGTTTCCACCTAAACAGGAGATTTTGTTAATTTATGTGCCTTAAAATGGAGTTAGTGCTCCACTTGCTGGAAATATGAATCATGATTAAAGCCTGCATGTGATTGATGTCATTAATGCCCATTACTTAAGGCATCAGAGAGTTTTAGAGGATATTTGGACTATGTGATGGGATTAAGCTGAAATGTTTCGCTAACTTCATTCTTATAAAATTGGTCTTTTTATCTTGGCACCTTTAGCTACGTGTGTTTTATTAACACACAGTATATATTTCAGATCCTTGAATATGTTCAACTGTGAAAAATTCAATAAAGCCTGCACTATTAAAGAAAGTGAAGCTGATGAAATGCATCCTCTTTTTATTTGTATGTGTGCTTGTGTGTGTATGATGTGTATATATGTGTGTATGTGTTTGAGTATATACACACATGCCTTATATATCACGTGTAGGCAATACAAAGGACACCCTATGACATGAATCTTGATCTTACACTTAAGACAGAATCTTTTGGTTTTCACTCTGGTGATCTTTAGTCAGGCTAAGTGGATCATGGGCTTAAGGTAATGATCCTTTTTCCTGTCTTGCATGTCCCTGTAAGGGCACTCGGATTATATACCTGCATTACCATGTACATATTTTATTTTGGTTCTGAGCATCTGAACTTGGGCCCTAATGGTTGCACGTTAAATACTGTAACTGCTGAAACAACACTCCAATTCTTACTCTTCAGTCATATGGGCTTTTTAATTCTATTGCATTTTCTTTAAGTCTAGATGGGCAACTTAATATTTCTAAAGATGGCAATGCTATAGAATATATAAAGATAAACACAAATGTTTTTTATTCAGGTTAATCAATTGATACATGTCATAAAATTTCTGCTTTCTGTTTTTCTGAAACATCATTACTTATGCAAAAGAGTGTTTGTTAGCAGTAAAGAATATGTGACTGTAACTCCAAAACCCTAAGAAAACTACTATCAAGACAATACTGTCTCTTATCCAGTTCATGCACCCTGTATAGGTACTGATCCCATTGCTGAGTGCCCCACAAACAGATCAAGCCACACAACTGTCCCCCACATTCAGAGGACCTAATTAGGTTCCAAACCTTGCTCAACCTAATGCAGGAGGGAGAGGCCTCTTTTTGCCTCAGCTTGGTATGGCAGACTTTGTTTGCGACAGCTAGATCGCTAGATCTTAAGGGCTATCTATTTTCAGTTTCCTGTGGAGCAGCCACACTGATTTCTTACTACAGAAAGACTTTCTCAATCATGTTCATAGCTGCTATATTCATAATAACTAGAAATTATAAACCACCTATATGTCAATATACAGAAATATTAACAAAGATATGGCTAGAAAAAAAGTCATCCAAAGTGAGGTGACCAGACCAAAAAAAGGATAAATATAGTGTGTATTCACTTATATATTCACTTATAGTTAGCTGTTAAGTATTTGGTAAACTGGCTACAATGCATATAATGATAGTGGTTAGATATAAAGTAAGGGCCTGGGGGAAAGAAAGGATCTCCCAAGGAAGGGGAAACAGAACATAAAAACGTTATGGATGGACAGAGGAGGCTATGTTTCAAACCTTTAGGATCAAATGGGGAAGGGAGGAAAGGAGGAGGCAAAGGAGTGAATACATGGATGGACAACTAAGACTAAGGGTCATTTGAGAGGCCATATGGAAACCTAATACAGGAGAAGCTTCTTAATATATAACTATATATGTTATATATATATATATTATGTCTATATATATATGCAGCTATGAAAGAAATCTAAATGGAATTAGCAAATAATGTGGAAGACAAAACCTCAGCTAGCTATCTCTCACCACCAAATAAAATTTCTAGTGCCAGGAAAGGATTCCATCTTATATAGCTGTTGGTCAGAAGGGCTCATGGAAACCCCAAATCAACCAGTTTATTGCCAGCATTGTTGGTTGCTCTCTGCAAACTGACGATGAGACCCTATTGCTGAAGACAGCGCCTACATAACTCACTGAACACAGGGAAGTCCAGCTGGTGCCTGTCTAGACACTTTATCCAGATTAACTAGCATGCATGGTACTGGAAGCTAGTCTGCATTCCGTCAGAGGAGAAAAGCAGGCACCAACCCAGCTATGAGCTCTGCGATCTGTGCTGATGGTTTGCCTGAAAGATATGCTGGCGCACTCATGGCAGAAAGCATAGGAGCAACCAAACACTATCGAATTCGAATTAAATAAGGCATTTTATTACACTATCGTCAAGTTTATCTTTATCCAACATTGCAGAAGGGGAGGCAGAAAGAAATAAAAGAATAAAAATTAGAAGGACTATAAAATGCCTTCATTTCAGCATGGCAGGGCCATTTCAAACATCGGCAAAAGCCAGCTTTGTTCACTTGTTTTGGGCCTGCACAAGCCTGGCCCCGACAACAGTCAATGACAGAAAGACAAGGTACTCAAAGGGCCCGTGCTTCCTTGCTTAATTAGTGGCTGCAGTCATCCTCCGGGAGAGTCTATTGTACTGGGGAATACAGCAGACCCAGTGAGTAGTTCCAGGCTCATGGTCACACAGATGAGCCTGGCAAACCTAGTAGCTCACAAATGAACTAAGTGACATAAAGTGGAAAATAGTTTTATAGGAGGAGAAAAGCCTGACAGGGGTATGAGGAAGAAAAGAAAAGTTGGGAGGTGAGAATGTATTATATACATTTCATTGTAAACAAAATTAATTTATAAAATTGTATACAAACATATGCTTACATGTAGATATTTTGATAAATGTACCAACATGTATTTCTGTGTACCTGATGTATCATATTTCATATATAGTCATATTATATATATTCATTTTACTACATTATATATTATATTAAAATGTGTACATTTGATGTAATAATTATTGGAATTGCTATTAATAATTTATTGAAGAATTTGGTGGACATCAATTGCCATATTTTTATTTTATCTTTGGAAGTTTTCTTAGTTACAACATTTTGCTGATAATTAGAGATAACTAAAAGCTGTTGTATGATAAACATTATATCCAAATTTTAGTTTTGAGACACATTTACTACAATAATGAAAAAAATGCACGCAATTCCATAAAAACTCCAATCCAGTGTTGAAGCACACTACCTTAGGTTACAACAGCAAGTTCTACAGGCATAGCTTCCCCACCAGAGTAAATAAACCACTTTTGATGCCATCTTCTATTTCTTCACTTTCTTTACATTGTACTCAAGTAAATGACAGACCTTTATAAACAGTAACTTTATAGGTGATTTGTTCTATTTATATAAAATCTACTTCTCAGAATAAATACTTTCAGATTCTCTTTTGTTTCACAACCTATAATCTATGCTCAAATGTAGTCAGACCAACACTGATTTAAAATTCTTTGACTGTTTTTAAGCAGTGGTGTACTTAGATTTGGTCATGCAAGTAGCCATGGCAACTGTAGACCTCAAAGGCTGCCTGTGGAAAGTCCAGCTGTTAGAAGTTTGCGGGCAGTGCATGGGGAGTCTCTCTTGCTTGCTCCTGCTGTGGACAGGAGGAGACATCAAACATGGCCCCCAGTGAGGAAGAGATTGGAGGCTTCGGCTGTGTTCTTGCAGATACAGGGATCCTGGTGCTTTGCTGAGGCATAAGCCCAACATACAGCAAATTATGTGAATTTACAGCAAGCAGAAAAACCAAACCTAAATGACTTGCAAAAGAACATAATAGAAATGAGAAATTTCTTCCATTAAAATGGGAAAATTAAACTGTTAAGTAAAGGATAATCATATTACAGTCCACAGACCCAGAGACTAAGTAATAAGGAGGGTTCGAGCGGGGACACATGGATCTCTCTGGGAGCAGAAATAGAAGAGATTTTTTTGGGGGGGTGACTGGGGGCAGGTGGGGATGGGAACAGATGTGAATCAGGCATGGGGTGGTAGGATTGAAGAGCACTGGGAAAGATGCTCAGAATTAGAGGGTATTTGGGGGGTGATGCAGAAGTCTAGAGCCGTGGAGACTCCCTGGAATCCACAAGAGTAACCCTAGTACAGTCACCTCATAATGGGGGATACAGAGTCTGAACTGGCTATCTCCAGTCACCATGCAAGGCTTCAGTGTGGGAACTAGGACAGAAGCCTGTCCACAAAATCTGAGACCTACAATTTGTCCTGCCAGCAGGTTATACTGTGGTGATGGTGATACAGAACTTGTGGAAATGTCCCACCAATAACTGGTCCAACTTGAGGCCCACACCCTGAGAGGGAGTTCACTCCTGACTCTGCCTGGATGGCCAGGAAGCAGAGTTAGAATGTCCCACAGACCCAGGATGGAACCCAATATGACTGGAAAAAAAGTCAATCAAATGATTCTTAATGATATTCTGCTATACCCACAGATAGGTGTCGAGCCTAATTGTCATCAGAGGGGCATCAACCAACAAAGAGCTGGGAGAGCAGAGGCAAAGACGGGCAGCTAAATAATAGGGGGAGCCAGGGTAACATTGCAACCGTGGGAGGAAGGATTGTAGGAGCCAGAGGGTCAAAGACACCATGAGAGCATTGCCCACGGAGTCAGCTAGGCAGGGCATATAGAGGCTCATAGAGACTGACACAGGCTAGGTGCTCTGCATAGAATTCCTGGTTGTGTAGATTTTGGGGGAGGGAGTGAGCTCTGTCTCTTGCCTGTGCTTGGGAGCCTTGATATGAAGGTTTGTGCCAAGTCTTACTGCTCACTTGTTAGGCCATGTTTGGTGGATATCCCTGGGAGGCCTGCTCTTTTTTTCCATTACTTGTCTTTTCTTTTTTCTCTTCTCTGTATTTTCTTTTTCAAAAGGGAAACAGGAGGAACGAGAAGGGGCGGTGAGGGAGGGATTTGAAACCATGACAACATTAGTTCAATGTTCTAGGCACTAGCTGATGTTGCCATGATTTCTGCTTGTCCAGTGCGATCTTTCTTAATTTTTTTTCTTTTTTGGCAACTCTGTTTTTTCATAGCAGATACTTTTTAAGTTAATCTGTGTTGTGTTATCTATCCACCATTCCATGTTTGGGCCTAGGGCATCTCCTTCATGTGGAAGCCTTGATCCCTTAACTAGTTAGTGGGAATTCCAGTTGTCTCTAGTCTCTGGTAATGCATCAGATGGACTGCAAGGCTATGATTTTAGCTTGCAAGATAACATCCAAGTGTTCGCCTTTCATCTCTTCTTTCCCATCATTTGTTTCCTGTGTGTATTTGTTGTCTTTTTGATTAGCTTAGTTCAATTTCAATTTAGTGGTTAAGTGGTCAATGTTAATATGTCCCCGATGAGCAGTGACAGGACATATTTCTGAGTGCCTGTGTGATCCAAATGATTGCTTCAATAACATATAATTTCACATGGTTTCATGTTATCTTTCGTGTTTCATGTATTACAGATACAACTCTAAAGCACTGTGTGTTTGCAAACATTTTCTGTTGAGTTTGTTTTCTCATGAATATTTTTCCATGTCAAAGTGTAATATTTCCATGAAGATGAAACCCACTGGACATCATCAGAGGCATGCTGTTTTATATGCAATCAATATTTTTTGTTTATCCTACACCATTGACTACTGCTTATATACACAGATAAGCCCAATCCAAGTAGAACAGTTGAAAATATTTTCCATTAAAACTATACGTTTTTTTTTTAAAACTTGCAAATGGCCCACCCATGTTTGGTATAATACACTCCAGAGTTGGATTCATGAAAAAGATACACATTAGGGTTTATTATCTATTTTTATGAAAACAGTTCAGACTTCCATAGTCAATAAAGTTTAGACTTCACTGACCGATATATTTAGGCAGAGAAATTCCTTTATTTGTTGACAAAGTATGAATACTATCTATAAAGTCTGTGTTACTATAATGGCCAAATTACAACTACTTATCCAATGTGAATTTTAAAATGAATTGTGGTAACAATATTAATAATTTGAAAGTATTAACCCTTGGAATGATTGATTAAATACCAGAGTGACCCAGAACTTTGAATTCCAGGTAAATCTGTCAAGTTTTTTATAGTCTACCATCATCCACCATAATATAAGATGTGGATGTTTCTATGAACATCCTCTGTAATTCTGTGTATCCTCTGCACAAATTTTCTGTCTAAATTTTAATGCATTTGCATGTGTTCAAAATTAAGTCATGTATTTAAGTGTGAATTTAGCATGTGAAGAACTTTGCTTTCTTTCTTAATACCTTTTTCATTATGTAATATTTGTATATGTTTGAATAAAATCTTTGATAATTAACAGAAGACAACCCTTGAATAATATATATGCTGGTTATTATCAAGGGGACATCAAAATGACTGTATCCTTCTAGTTCCTGATAGTCTTTAAACATGGTGAAGTCTCCAGCCCAGTTTGCTCCAGATTTAATTTGTATAAAGTACAATGAAAACAATTAGGGAGACATTGGGGGCCACTTACTTTATTTCTAAATTAATTTTCTCCTAACCAGAGCAGAATAAAAAGAAAAGTAAAATACACAATAAAAATAAATCCTATTAAAATATATCTTCATAAAACCTTGAAGTTGTTCTCTTGGGGCCCTTTCAGGATTGCTGAGTACGATATTAAGGCAAGAATTTTCTTTTCATCAAAATTTTAATTTAAAAAGTTCAAGCAACGACCAATAGACAAATAAAGAAGCAAACCCTGAGGGGAAGATGGCATAATTACCACTGCAGAGTCTGTGAACAACGGCAGCACACTGAACTCTACTCCCTGGGGTCGTTTTCACACCTGCTTACTCAAATAAATGCCCGAGATGTGTTATTTTCTCTGGGCCCCTTTGCACTAAATCGCAAGAATTCTGCCTTGGAGTGTTTTCGATTTAATAGTGTATTTGTATTAAACCTAACCCCCTGTCAGCACTAGTTAAGAGTAATTGAAAGATACTAAAATTTATTTTTAACTTCTGTTTTTTCAATATCCTGGGAGCTGAAAGTGGCAACTGCTTTTTTGGGTAAATGAGAAGGTTCATAAAATCCTGTTCTCTTTTTTATTTGTCCTTTTTATTTCTGTTTTATAAGTTTATAATGCATCTCATGCATTTCACAAATAAAGGTCGTTCAGGGTGAGCTCGTGCATTAGCAATCACCAAAGGGAACAATAGCCATTTCTTTCCATGGTTCTCTTCAGAAGCAATGTGTTGGCCTTTAAGTCAAGCTCAAAACCAGTCCATCAGGAAATTCAGCAGGTGCTGTAAATCTGTAAAACTGAAGTTTTACAGTTCTAACCATTGTATGTAGCATGAAGTTTATTAACGTGCTGAGAGAACATGCTAGTAGATAAAACATATTTTTAGAGGCTAGGTAAATGGCTCAGCGGTTAACAGTATTTAGGTGACTTACAACTGCCACTGTCTTCAGTGACACGAGATCTGACATCCTCTTCCTGGAAGCCACAGGCATCTTTATTTACATGTACATACACAGACACATATATAAACACACACAAAAATATACACTTACACATAAACACCATACACTTGAACACACACACATATATACACACATATACGCCACACAAATACAAACACACACATACACATACCACACAAAAATACATCATACACACGAACACACACACATACACCCCACACACAATACAAACACACCAAACACATACACATACATACATTTCTGCAAGACACCATACACACAAATACATGCACATACACCATATATACAAACACACACATACCGCACATACAAATACACACACCACACACATACATACTTACACATATGCACACAAACACATACATACAAATGCACACACAGAACACAACACATATGCACATACACACATAAATACACACAAATGCACACACATCCATCATATACTACACACAGAAACACATACATACACACATACTACATACACAGATAAACACAAAAGCACCACAAACACACAACACACACATGCACAAATGATACACACATTAACATATTAAAATATAAATTAAAAGGCAACTTCACATTATGCTTGTATCATTTTTCTAACTCTATGGCACTCAGCTGCTTTCATATGTATTGTATTTCCATAATTAAGAGAGGAAAGGAATGTTTACAACACATGTATTCGCAGAAAAGTTTATTATGGTGTCACATCAGGGTACAAGAGAAAAAAAGGGGCACGAATTATAAATTTCAAGGTTGTATTCGGTTGGTATCATACTCTCAGCATGTCAAAAATATTACCTCTTAAGTATTTAAAATACTGTTTTAAGCATTAAATAATAAACATTAATAAAATTAGTAAACTTTTTCATTAAAATTTTACTATATTATAATTTATTTATTGGTAATGTTCAAAAAACAATTTTGAGAGTGAATTTTACAAATGCTCTATAAACACATTTTTTAAATTTCACATTTAATTTATTGTATGAGGTTACATGTACCATGGTGCCATGTGGCGGTCAGAGGACAGGTCTGTGGAGCTGGACCTCTCCTTCTACTTCCTTTATTTATTATTATTATTATTATTAAAAATTTCCATCTCCTCCCCCCTCCCCCTCCATTTCCAGTCCAAAGAGCAGTCAGGGTTCCCACATTTTTAAATACTAATGAAAAATAAAAATTAAAATAGTTATAGAGTTCTTTTCATAATTTCAAAATTAGTGTTTAGGTCAGTAAGGCTTAATGTTTTTCAGTACTAAAATCAAAAAACAAAGTAGCACACATCTTAACATCTACTCTTTTTGTTTGTTTGTTTTTCGAGACAGGGTTTCTCTGTAGTTTGGAGCCTGTCCTGGAACTCGCGCTTGTAGACCAGGCTGGCCTTGAACTCACAAAGTTCCTCCTGCCTCTGCCTCCCGAGTGCTGGGATTAAAGACGTGCCCCACCACAACCAGGAACATCTGCTATCCCTACATTGAGAGTGTAAGAATGCTATTGTGTATCTGAAACACTTTCTTCTACATTTCCAGCCACCTCTCATCACTTTAAAATGGTCAACAACTTCGCCTTTTGTCTTCAAATATCTCATTATACTCTTTATTATTTCTTTTATTTTGACCTATAACATAATTATCTCATCATTCTCTTCCCTTTTCTCACTTCAAAACCTTCCATATAAACACCCTTGTTCCCTTTCAAATTTATGGCCTCAATTTTCATTAATTGATGTTATATAAGTACATGTAATTGTATATGCATATGGATTTCTAAACTCGCTGATTCTGTATAATGTTAATTAGATTATGTCAAAGGCTTTTCTACATCCATTGATGTTTATTTTTTGTCTTTGAAGTCTATTGTTGTGCTTTATTATATTTCTATATTTGCATTTGTTGAACTATCATTGCATATCAGGACAAAGCCAAATCTGCCAGGAAGGATAATCTTTTTGATTCATGTCTACATTGTTTGCAAGAATTTTATTGAGTATTTTTGAATACGCATTCACCATGGATATCAGCCAATATTTATGTGTTTGTTTGTTATGATAGTGCCTTTTCATACTTTGGGAAATACTGACTTTGTAGAAAGAGTTTTAGAATGCCCTTTCTTTTTCTTTTATTTATCTTTCTTGTTTTCTAAACAGTTTATGAAGGATAGGATCAAGATCTTCTTTGAAAGTCTGGTAGACTATTCTGTGAATGCTACTGGCCATGAAAGGATTTTTATTATTATTTCAATTTCTTTATTTGCTCTGGGTTTATTTAGGTTGTTGGTCTTTTGTAGTATTAATTCCATTAGTTTGCTTTATCTAGAATTTCATCTTTTAGTTTCTAGTTTGATGGGATACAGGTATTTAAAGCAACCCTTTATAATATTCCGAATTTGCTCATGGTCTTTTGTAATGTTTCCTGTTGATGTCTGATTTTATGAATTTGAGACATTCCTGTTTTCTTTTAGTTAATTTGGCCTAGAGTCTGTCTGTCTGTCTTGTCCATTTTCTTAAAGAACTGGTTCTTAGATTTGTTGACTCATGTTTCCTTTCTTTCTGTTTTATAAGGTCTGCTTTTATTTTTGTTAGTTCTTGCCATCAAATAGGTCTGAATCTTCTTGTTTTCTAAGCTATTGAGTTGTCTCATTAAGTCATTTACTTACACTTTGTTTTTTAATGAAGGCGCTTATTGCTTTAAACTTCTCTTGTAATGCTCTTTTCATTGTTTTTCAGTGGTTTTGTTGTGCTGTGATTGCACTGTAACTCTGTTCCAGGAGGATTTTTATTTCTTCTTTGTAGCAAAAAGGTATTTTATCTCCATTAATTTGTGGATTTAATACATATTTATTTGCTATCAATTTTGTTTTATTGCAGTGTAATAAGTTAGGACACAAGGAGTTATTTCAAAACTCTCAAACTTGTGACTATTTATTTGTTTTATATCCCAGGATGGGGTCTATTTTAGAAAAAAGTCATGTGATATGGGAGAGCAAGTATATTATGTGATTTTTGGGTAGGATAGTCTGTAGGTATCTGTTAAGACATTTGATATAAGACCTCAATTACTTGTGATATTTTTGTTTCTTTTTGTCCATACGAAATGTCTATTGGATGGGGCTAGAGAGATGGCTCATTGGTTAAGAGCATTGCCTGCTGTTCCAAAGGTCCTGAGTTCAATTCCCAGCAAC
>LOEQ01000588.1:188815-208668 GCA_001685075.1 Bramus lutescens | reverse complement strand
AGGACCTTGGACTTCCCACAGGGCAGGAAACCCTGACTGCTCTTTGGGCTGGAAGAGGAGGGGGAGGGGGGAGGGGGAGGAAATGGGAGGAGGGGAAGAGGTGGAAAATTTTAATAATAATAAAAAACTGAAAAAAATTAAAATTCAAGGCCCAGAAAAACATAAAAATAAAGTCATTCACAAGAGTACAAATGTTTTCTTATATGATTTCTATCATATAGCTTTTTTTATCAATGTAATTTTGGTGTCATGTCTATAAACATTTACCTAGCCCTATATTATATTATTTCTTGATTTTGACTGTTTTATTATCTTTTTTCTAAATTGTTTGTGTCTGTGCATGTATGCATACGTGTGCATGCACACATCTATGTACAATAAGAGAGCCTTCCCCAGAACAGTATAAAAACTCATTTCTGTTTCCTCTCTTTAAGTTTAAAATTGTGGTGATATTTTGGTTGTTCTATGACAAATAAAGCTTGCCTGAGTGTCCGTAGTGTAGAGGAAGCCACTAGTTAGCCATAGAGGTCAGGCAGTGGTGGCACACACTTTAATCCAAGGCCTGGGGAGGCAGAGGCAGATGCTTCTCCATACAAGGCCACCACTAGATTGATCCAGTCTCAAAGAGAAACAGAGCCAGGATGTGGAGGCTCACACATTTAATCCTAGTACTTGGCAGTCACACACCTTTAATTCCAACACTAGGGTTGTGGAGACAGGAAGGAATATGGCTGGATGGAAAGAGGAATATAAGGTAGGAGGAGATGGAAGCTCAAGGGAGCACTCATTTTGAGGACTTTTAGAGACAGGACACCCCAATAATTCTGAGGATTTCCTAGAAGTGAGAACTAATGTCTGGTTGCCCTTTTTCTCTGATCTTTTAGCTTTCACCCAATACTTCACAATTTAGTAACATCCAAATTTGCCAGTCAGGCTTTTTGTACTCTTTATGAACTTCGAGTGAACCCATGGCTACCCAAATGCATGAAACTACAGCTCTCTATATATGCATTGGCATATTGATATACAAGAAGGCAGTGGCACTTTGGATCCTTAGCTTTTATTGCTTAAGTCATATTCACAATTCAAGTCAGTTTTCTTGTAAAGGGAATGTACTCAAGTGGATGTCAGATAAAGTAAAAATAACTTTGAAAGCTATCATAAATCTTATCATATCGTATCATATCATAATTTTGTATGAGACTTTTGGCCATGTGAGCTTCCAAATGAAAGGTTTATGTTTTATGTTAAAGGCATTGTCTACAGGTTGACAAACTGCAGGTATGCTCAACACCAATTTTTGTTGATCTTATTCAAAATTAGCTTCCAGCAATGATGTCAATGTCATTGTCATCATCAAGGCTACATAGCATTTATACTGTTAGTCTCTTGTCTTATATGAACAGGTAACAAATTTACCTTATCTTAATTATGAAATGGATAATCCAGAATGCGACTAGTCAGAGAGATTCAATAGACAGGCAATGTACAAATTGCTTTTATATTTATCATATTAATCAATTGAGGGAATAAATGAAGATTAGTTTCCTGCCTACACATTAAGATCTGTAAATGATCATATTATGAATGTGAAATTGATCTATGAGGCCTAAAAACAATAAATATTGAGCCTTGTTAACAGATCATTGCAGGAAATATACAGCATTATCAAAACACTACTTAAAAATGTCCTGCGTAGTTCTTTGTAACATTGGAGGTGATGTTAAGACACTGGAAATATCAGTTTTTGACACAGGAAATATTTCAGTGGTATATTTGATTATACAAATTTTCTTGTTTTATCCCCAAACCATCAGCATTAATTCTTTTGCAGTTGTTGAGAGGCTAAATGCCTTGTGATTTGAAAAGATCAGCATAATTGATAGGCATTTAGCAGAGCTATAGTGAAGAAGAAAAGATAACTTTGTGGTGTTGGTACAGCATGAAGGGTGGCCTGTGTGCAGGATGATTGTCACCCAAGGCATGCACTGTAGCTCGCAAGGTTCAGTAACCGAGGGCAAAGATGTAGGCCCTTGAAGAAAAACAAACACAAAATCAGCACTGCTGTGCTGACTACTTAACCTGTCTGTAGCTGAGATCAGCACTAAGCCTAAAAGCACATCATGATTTAGGTCCACCATCTAACAAGTACCTGCTACCACATAGAGACATATTAGCCACAGAACAGACAGGGATGTCCTGCTTGAAATAGACAAATATTCTTTATGAACATTCAGCTTCCTTCCCATGGTGATCCACAAGTATCTATATCCCACTGATATATAATGATAGGGCATTACCCATGACATTATTTCTGATGGAAAACTGTATCCTCTGATGAATGGCATATGTTTTCTTACACGTGTGCCTTTGGCCATTGGTAGTCTGCCTGGACTCCAGTAGATTGCATCACACCTGTACACATCTGCACATCTATCAGAGGACTGTGTTTATTTTTTAAATGAAGAAAAGGAGGTGAGGAGGAAGAGCCAATGATGATGACATGATGCTGGGTTTTGGACACATTGGAAGAAACATGGTGGGGATTTGAAAATGGGAATGGAAGGTGGTTTTGGTCACATTTCAATGCATATGTATATGAAATACTCACTGAATAAAAATATTTTTAACAAACTCCCATTATACATTTCTTGGTAAGTATTTTTTTCTTTATTTTTTTATAGAACCCTAATCTACAAGAAAGAAAATTGTGTATCTTAGATCTGAGAGAATCTTTGGAATGTTTAAATTTTATTCAGTCCAGACTCTTATTTTTATTTTTTTACACTTTGCAGTTATAGACAATTACAAATGTACATCAATATTATATTTGTGGTCAGTTTTAAACAATTAGAAGCCATTATCTCTGCTCAAGTAGCTGTTAAAGTTTCTATTTTTCTGCCACCTAATCTGATACCTTGTGCTTTCTTTTAATATATTCTGTTACTGTTGCTGTAATGTTAAACAAAAGTGTGAGTTCTCCATTAATGGACACTACAAGCTTACAAAATCAGTACTTGTTGTGATAATAGTTATTCAACTTTATGGTGTTGGTTTCTGACACAACCTAGGATTTTTCAAATGTTTGTGCTAATTAGCATTTCTATAGCTGTAAAGAGACCCCATGACCACAGCAACTCTTATAATTGAGTGGCATACAGATCCAAGGGTTTAGTCTATAATAATCATTGTGTGACATTGTGGCATGCTGGTAAACATGGTGCAGAAGGAGCTGAGAGTTCTGCATCTTTAAGATAAGAGGAGGTGAAGTGAGGTATTAGGTGTGGCTTGAGCATATATGAGACCACAAAACCCACATTCACAGTGACACACTTCCAACAAGAACACATATGCTCCAACAAAGCCACACCTCCTAATAGTGCCACTTCCACTGGGGGCCATTTTCTTTGAAACCAATATAATATTTAATTAATTAACAAATAATGACAAATTGTGAGCATTAAAATAATAAAAAGATAAAGAGATAAATTTAATCATAAATTTATTTATATTTATATATTATATTGAATATACATTTAAAAATGTGCAATAATATACTTAATGAGTAATTATTTATATATTTATATTTTTCTCAGATTGTTTGAAATTTATTACTAAAAAAATCCCTAGAAATAAACAAGAGAATTTTTAGCTCAACTATCTCAAAATGAATGATATAACTTTAGACACACTATAGAATAGCATAGTTTAAAATTACTTTACTATGTTCTTTTGTTACTAACTATACATATATACATGTCAATATACACATATGTCAACATTTGATTTTTTTAATTTTCATTAGACCAACACAAAATACTTATGTTAAGCAATGCCAAGTGGATAAATTAAACATCAAAAACAATATGTTAACATTTAGAATGGGTTTTGATTTGTGGTAATTGTACAGTAGCTTTTAAATATTGCTAGAGCCAAAGGAATAAGTATCATTGAGTCTAAGGTATGAAATGCTCTGAATAAATAAGACATTATCCTCTTAACTTTGGGATTGTCATATATATCTATATATCTCTCTCTCTATATATATATCTTTATATCTATACAGATAGATATATAGATATATAGGAGGATAGAAAAAGTGTACTCTTTGCCTGTGAATTACAATAACCCATCAAGTAAAACTGGAAATACTGTACTAATATTTCTTTATATTATACTATATATTACTGACCAGTGCTGCCAATAGCAGTTCATTTATGTTATGGTAACATAACTTTAAGATATGAATATTAGGTATTGAAAATTCCATATTTGGCTATGGATTTTAGGTGAGAAAGAGTTTGCTCCCATTGTATTAAATATAAGTTCTTTTCTCATACGATCGAATCTGAATGCAGTTTACCCACCCTTCACTCCCCCTGCACACTTATTTCCCCATTGGGACCCATTCCCTTTCTGTCCCTCATTAGAAAGAAACAGGATTCTAAAATATAATGACCAAACACAACAAAATAAAATATAATAAGATAGAACAAAATTCAACATAATGAAGCCATCTAAGACATACTAGGCCAACCGAAAAATAAAAGAGCTCATAGAGAAGGCACAAGACTCAGTGACCCAGCTGTTCCCACGTTTGGGAGTTTCACAAAAGTCCTAAACTGAAAGCTATGTTATAAATGCAGAGGACTAGATGCAGAGCTATGTAGGCTTCGGGGCTGCTGTTTCAGTCTCTGTGAGTTCAAATGAGCTTTGCTCAGTTGTTTTAGAGGGTTTTGTCCTGCTGGTATCCTTGGCTCGCTTTTCTCCATTACTCCTGCTGCCTCCTCTTCTGTGATGTCCACTGAGAGCTCTGAAGAGAGGGATTTGATTGAGAAACATCTCACTTAGTACAATGTGTACCAAGCCCCGCCTTCTCTCTCTCTCTCTCTCTCTCTCTCTCTCTCTCTCTCTCTCTCTCTGATGTCTAGCTGTGGGTCTCTGTATTTTTTTCCTATCTACTGCAGGTTGAAATCTCTGTGATGATGGCAGCATAAGGCACCAATCTATAGGTATAAAAGAATGTCATTTTATAGTCACTTGTATTTATAACAGTATTATTTGGTTTTACCATAGTAATTTGGACTATGTCTCTAGTTCTTGTTCACCCAAATAGTTTTAAGTATAGGTTCCATCTCATGGAGTGAGCTGTCAGCCAAAGCAGACATTGGTTGGTTACTCCTTTTGTACCACGATTGCCCTAGCAAGCTGGACAGGGTGTTGATCAAAGTTTTTGTGGCTCAGTCATTATTTGCCCTTCGCTTTTGTTACCCTGCAAAGAAGCCTTCATTGTCACATTCACTAGAACAAGAGGATGAAGAACGTTTCATTTTCATAGACAATAGGACGTGTGAGTGAAGGTTCTGTGTGGACAACAGTTCAACCTCCCTATGATTAATGACTTGCATAGTGTTTATCAAGGGGTCCTGCTATCAGTTTGTGGAAAGCAACCTATTGTTGAATTTCCACGGGAATCTTTTGGCAGACAATTCAAATGGCCAAGACACACTATGGAAAACTTCATTTAGTGTCAAGAGACAGCAAGTTGGGATTCCATCTCCTTTATTATATGGAGACTTTGTTAAGGTCACCTTCATATATCATAACAAGTTTCCACTGAACTAGACTGCTATACTACCCCATAAATGACCTATAATTCTAGCTGTCTCTCCCTCATTTCCTCCCTTAATCCTATATCCCTGCTTCTCCCATGTGATTCCCATGCCCTATCCCTGCCTCCCCTCCTGGGTTATCCATGTTTTCATCCCTAGTCCATTCCTTTATGGCTAATTTCTCTGGGGCTATGGATTATAGCTTAGTGATTATTTTATTTAGTGTATAATATCCACATATAAATTAATATTTACCATATTATCTTTCTGTGATGGGTTACCTCACTCAGGATGAATTTGTTTTATAATTCTATCCATTTGCCTACAAACTTCATGATGTCATATTTTTAAGAGTTGAGTAATACTATATTTTTAACTGTACAACATTTTATTTACTCTTCTGTTAAGGGACATATTTTTCCAATGTCTGGCGATTATGATTAGAACATCAATTAACATGGCTAAGTAAGTGCCTTGTGATAGGATGAAACACTTTTCAGTATGTGTCCAGGGTGGTCTAACTGAATCTAAATTCCCATCTTTCTGGTAAACACTCATACTGATATTTATTGTGACTTTGCAGGTTTGTACTTCCACCAGCAATGGTGGAGTGTTTCCCTTATTCTGTTTCCTTGCCAGCATGAGTTTTCATTTGCATTATGGATGTTCGTCATTATGAAAGTTGTAAGATTGAATCTCAAAGTAGTTTTGATTTTAATTTCCCTGGTGGCAATGCAGGTTGAACATTTTTTTAAAGTGTTTCTCATTGATTTGGGTTTCCTCTATTGAGAAATTTCTGTTTAGATCTATGCCACATGTTTTAATTGGGTCATTTGGATTTTTGGTATTAAGTTTCTTGAGTTCTTTACATATTTGGAAATGAAGGCCTCTATTGAATTTGGAGTTGGTAGAAATCTTTTCCCATTCTATGAGCTTCTGCTTTGTGAATTGACAGTGTTGTTTTCAGTTTTATGACATTCCATTTATTAATTGTTGATTTGAGTGCCTTTATTAAGGGTGTTCTGTTCAGAAAATCTCTCATACCATGCCTTCAAAGTTATTCCCCTCTTTCTCTTCTATTCAGTTCGGTGTATTTGGTTTATGTTGAGGTCTTTGGTCTATTTTTAGTTGAGTTTTGACCTGGGTGTTAGGTTATGGATCTATTTGCATTCTTCTAAATGCAGGCATCCAATTTGACCAGCTGACCAGCACCATTTGTTGGTGATGTCAGTTTTTTTTCATCATGTGTTTCTTGCTTCTTTGTAAAAATCATGAGTTCATAGATCTGTAGGTTTTTTCTGGGTCTTCAGTTCATTTCCATTGATTAGTATGACAATTTTGGAGAAACTATAAATCTTCTTGCATATGAAACACACAATGCATATCATAACAATACCCTACAAATATAGTCTATGATCTCAGATAAACTAAGTAACAAGAAGAACCCTAAGAGAAACTTACTAGATCCTCCTGGCAAGGTGAAATAGACATGATCTCCCAAGAAAATTGGGAGCATAGGGGTGGGGAGGAGGAGAATTTGAGGGAACAGGATAGGCAAGATGGTGGAAGGGCAGAAATGGGGAGCAAGGAAAGAGATATCTTGATTAAAGGAGCTATTATGGGGCTAGCAAGAAACCTGGCTCTAGAGAAATTCCCAGGAATCCACGAGGATGAACCCAGCTTAGACCCTAAGCAATAGTAGAGAGGTTTCCCCAACTGGCCTTGCCCTGTAGTCAGATTAATGACTATATCTCAAATGCCATCAAAGAACTTTCATCCAGCAACTATGGAAGCAAAACAGCAAGCCACAGCAGAGCACTGGACTGAACTCCGAGAGTCCAGTGGATGGGCGGGGGTGAGAATATAAGCAATGAGATCAAGATCATAATGGGTTCACCCACTGAAACAGTTTACCTGAGCTAATGGGAGCTCACCAGCTCTGACCCGACAGGGAAGGAACCAGAATAGGACCAGACTAGTTTCTCAGAATGTGGGTAACAGTTGTATTGCCTGCCAGACTGCGGGGCTACTGATAGTGGTTCCAGGATTTATTCCTACTGCGTTCACTGGCTTTTTGGAACCCATTATATTTGGAGGGATACCTTGCTCAGCCTCGATATAGTAGGAAGGACCTTGATACTTCCTCAAAGCAGTGTGCCTTACCCTTTCTGAGGTGTGGATGGGAGTGGGGCGGGGAGGCGGGAAGGAGGAGGGAATGAGTGGATGGGACAGAGTGTGAACTAAGATTGTTATGTAAAATAAAAAAAAGATAGTTTTTGTTGCTTTTCAAAAATAAAATAAAAAAGAAAAAATCCTACAACATAACAGTTTCTGGAGAATGCTTCACTTTCCATTATTTTATATGATAATTTATCTAGTCTAGATAGTCCCTCATTTACAATACACTTATGTGCTTATATACTAGGTCATTCTAAAGCCTGGCATGTTGACAATATTGATCATCACACTCTGCTATAGAGGAACATGTAGAGGACATGATGGCTTATATGAAACCTACATTATTTCAAAATCAATGAAAAAAGTTACATAAAATTAATAATTATGGACCAACTAAAACATTCTTAATTTTAGGGCAATAAGTACATAAATCATACCTTTTAAGGATTTTTGAATATTTCCATAATTAAAAATAGCATTTTAAAATTAATCATAATAAAAGGTTTTTGCTTCTCTCAAATGTGAAACAAACAAATTTGAATGACATTTGAGCTAAATACTGATCATCTGCTCTGAGGGAAACATTCTTAACTTTAATTTAGAATATGGAAAATATTAATTATATATTAATATTATGTCGCTAACTTAAACTCATATCTAAAAATAAGACTGTCATACAGTTTTTGCTTCTGAAAAAATACTATAGAGTCTGGTAATTTCTAATAAGCAGAAATATACATCTTTTTTTATTTTTGAAAGCTAGAAAACCCAAGACCAGGTTGTCTGTGCTTGATGAAGATCTAATTCATGTATCAACATAGGAAGAAGGGGAAAGAGGGAGACATACATACCAAAGCCCTGGTTGGAAGGCACAGAGCCCACTAATGAGGAGGATTGATTTCTTGTGTCTTACTCCCTTCTGGAAGGTGGAGCCTTATAGTGCTGTTACCATAGCAACAGAACTTCAGCCTGTGTAAGAGGAGACGAAGTGTTGCTACATCAGAATGCTATCTTTATGTTTAAACACTTGAAGATGATAAAACTTTCATTAGTAACCAAAACTCTGAAAAAAAGTGTCTTTTCCTTACCAATAATAACGTTAGAGGAGGCTCTTGGGTTCAGAGTGCTTCCTGTGTTCCAGTTTTGTGAACAATACGGAAAGTAACAGGTAACTTCAAACATTTTTCACTATTATACTGTACTGGTCACAACGCTAAATTAGATTTTGGAAAGTACATACTTTAAAAACTACAGACCACCTGTTAGTGTGTGTGTGTACACATATGTATATATGCTATGTATGTGTGTGTACACATATGTATATATGCTATGTATGTGTGTGTACACATATGCATATATGCTATGTATGTGTGTGTATGAAACAAACAAGAACTCTATGGAGTTCACATTTTTGTATTTTAAAATTAGCTTTATATTATTTGTAGATATATTATTTATACAAATTAAAGCATGAATTATGGGTTTCATAAACCCAATCACCTTTCTTTTTTTAGAATGGCAGACAGTACTACAATTAATTTAACACTTCCTTTTTTATTATAAATGAGACTTACCTTGCTTATTCAAGCAGTTCAGATGCTATAAGAAAAGGTATGTTGGTATACCAATTATGCACAAATAGTAATTACTGAAACTGACACAAATTATTGATTTGTAGGTGACTGTGTTTCTCTAATGGATCTTGTTAATGGAACTGAATTCAGTTTAG
This sequence comes from Bramus lutescens, assembly GCA_001685075.1. Classification (NCBI taxonomy): domain Eukaryota; kingdom Metazoa; phylum Chordata; class Mammalia; order Rodentia; family Cricetidae; genus Bramus; species Bramus lutescens. The sequence goes on along the minus strand of LOEQ01000588.1, from coordinate 199,149 downwards.
GAACGTTGTTTAATGTGCTATCACTTTATGCTATGTTTAATTACTGCCGAGCATAAAACAGGAAACAGCTTCTGTTGAGTTAAACATTAATCAAAACTAGTTTGCAAACTTTTTGATTTGTGATTTAATAGAAGTTGAAGAAAGTAAAATATAAAATAATATGTAGGTGTTCGTATATTTGGCAAGTATGTAGATGGATTGCTGTACAGCAGAAATTAAACTGTATAAATATGAAAACACCTTCTTAAAAATAACTTGAATTAAACTATCTTATTTTTGTGAGTTCGGTTGTCTTGTATCTGATAGTGCTTTTACTAATGTATTTATCGAAGAATAGAATAATATGGGTACATATTTTCATCTCAATAGATATTTAATTTTTGTACTTAATAAAAAACATCATTTTTAAGAAGATGAAAAATAAAAACATGATTTGAAATTTCAAAAACATCAGCCCAATTTATGAAGTCATTACTGCAAGGGTCTGGAGAGATGGCCTAGTAGTTATTAGCACTCGCTGCTCTTGCAAGAGCCCTAGATTTGGTTCCCCATATGATAGCTCCCAATTATATATAACTACACTTCTTGGTGTTCTGGCTTTCAGGGGCAGCAGACACACAGGTAGTGCATACGTGTTGATGCAGGCTAATACTCATATCCATAAATAAAAAAATCTAGCACACTTTTTGTTATTGTTTTTACCGTTCTTAAGTTAAAATTTAGTGACATCATCTACTCCTTTTCCTGTCCTCCTTTCAACCCCTCCCATGTCTCCATCAAATTCGCAGCTATATGAATAAATTGTATGTATTATAATATATTATATATAATATAATATTAGCATATAAATATGTAAATGAAATGTGCTGAGTAGATTTAGTGTTGCTTTTGTGTATATAATTTCAGTGCTGACACCTTGGTAATATATAACCAACTAAGGGCTCATCCCTAGGGAAGATTAGTTGTCCCTCATTCAACCTTAGCTGACTGTAGAACTTCATTTGGGTGTTGGTTCTGTGAGATTTCCCCTTCCGTCTTATCTTATTGTGTCTATTGTGATTTTCCTAGTCCCATCTTGTTTAGACAGCCGTGGTATTGAGATATCATTGATGATACTTCCGCTTCCTTTCTAGATTTCACAATTCACAGAAGAGTTCTCTGACTTTTAAAAGATTTCTGCTTCGCCTTCTGCAATGGTCTCTGAGCCATGAGTACAGAACTTATGCTTCTGCTTTGACTTCTGCAATGGTCTCTGAGCCAAGAGTACACAACCTATGTTCTGGACGTATCTACTGGGGGCTAAGCAACCAAGAATCACGTGTGTTTGCATTTTTTTTTTACCAATTTTGTTTTTCTACCATGGTTTCCATTTGCTACAATTAGAAGTTTCTTTGGTGACAAATGAGAATTACACTCGATATATGGGTATAAGGATAAGTATCTAGAATGTAGTTGGGAATTATGCCGGTTTAGTAAAGTGATAGAATTAGGTTCTCCTCTGAGTGTGGCCTCGTCAGACCCAGGTGGTTGGGTGGGTTTCCTGTACCAGGCATAACCTCCCTCCTGTTGAGCCTTAAGTACAATAAGAAAGTTGTTTGCTACTGTGCATTTTTGAGCACCTCAGCTGCACTTTTAGGGGTATTATTGAAAGAATTTTTAGCTGGAGTTTAAACAAGTGACAGTGTTACACCTAATATTAATTATAATAGAAGCTTTTGGTTTGCACTTGCTAAAATGCTGCATACACACTACATTAGTATATCACAAATTACTCTTAGGGCTTTTAGGTTTAATTGCTCAAAAATATTGATGTTGCCCTATAAATTTGCTCTTTTATATTTACCTATATATGACTTTTCAAAGTTGTTTCTTTTGTTTATACTTTTATTCTTATGATATGTAAGTTAATGGTGTGCTTGCACGTCTTAATATATATATATATACATATCATATTCCTCAAATGTTAAAATATGATGTATACGTAGATATTTACATCATAAACTTCATTTTATCCTCCGGATATACTGCTATATTGTCTTAAATTAAAGAAACAAAAGAAAGATATAGGATGGGATCAATTTTGTTTCATTAAAAGAAATTATTTTGCATTAACCTTTATTTGAAATATTCATTAGGAAAATATCTATTCATAAATATTTTAATATTTACTTGAGATATTTTGAGACATTTAATGAAAAACAAAACCAATGTAGAATGTTCTATAACATGTTTTTATTGTATTTCAATTTTATGGCTATTCAGGTCATCATTTTTCATCATGAACATAATTTTTCTCCACACAGACCCTTGAGGCTATGTATATCAAATTTTTAAACTCTGTGTCCCGATTCCATATGTGAGCTTAATGTAGTAGTGGTGAAAATTTGTTAATGTCAACTGATTTTAGAATATACAAGAGAAAACTAGTTTTTAGCATATTTATAACGAATCTGGAAAGTTTACGGCAATGCTTGCCTTGGGACTACATGCATCTCTCACCATTGGGTCTCTGAACATGGCAAATTTGCTCTGTAAGCACCCTCTATTCACATAACACCAACGCACAGTGGCTCAGCACAGATTCAAAACTGTAGAATGATATGAATTGCACTGATTTTTACTGGATAAAGAAACGTTTGCTCTAATAGACATATCAATTTTTATATTTATGGAAATTGCTTTTTAAGAATTTTTTCTAACATCATTCTTAAGAATCACATTTGTAACAATTGGAATAAATTATGATGCTTAATTTCAGAAATTGATCTTTGAGTTCCTGGGTTTCATAAATCATAGGTTATTGCCCATTCTCTTTGAGAACATTCAGAATGTGACTTAAGACACTATTACAGAATACACTGCATATTAAGTCATAGCAGAGGAATAAATCAAGTTGGTACTAACATGAAAGCTTTATTCCCCTTTATTTTTCACAATGTTGGAAGATGCTATAATCACTAGTCCTCCAATCTTGTGACCTACCATAATCAGTGACCTGACAAATTATGCTCAATTGAACAATAGTGGAACAAATATTATAGGAGTAAAGAGCCACTTTCTAATTTAATCCAATGCTCACTGCATGAGATGGAGCTTGTACCTGGCACCCATAATGGTACCATGAACCTGAGACGAGCTATGTCATCCCACCTAGGGAAGAACTTGTTAATATCATTTTGTTGAAATGATATAGTAATAAAAATAGTCCTAATGGCTTATTGCTTAACCAAAAGATTTGTAAATATCCCAATTCTCATTACAGAAGCATCTTACCATATGTAGCTATTAACAAGGAGATCATTGAGAGATTGATTTGAAGAGAATAAAAGACTAGGAGTGTTCAACCCTAAATAAGACAACCTTATTACAACACTCACTCTAAAGCTTGGTGATATTCATGGAAGGGGAGGACAAAAGATTGTATGAACCAGGCATGGTGGGTGACTACAAGAGTATTATTCAGATGTGACAGGGTCGTCACACACTTGAACTCACAGAGATGATGACATCATGCACAAGACTTGAAAAATCTCAAACATGACAAAATCCAAGTGGGAGATGGGAAGTGTGTGTGAAGTCCTACCATCAGCTTAGAAACTATTGACATCTGATATTTTCTAGGAGAGAGAATAAGTTTTTTTTGATTGTGTGGCCCCTTGAAGGTTGTCTCCAGTGCAGGTTCATGCCCAAAGCACAAATTGGACTCAATGTAATCAGAAAAGAACGATAGAACTTGAAATTGGATGGGAATGGGTAGGGAGGTATAGGAAGAATGTGGAGAAGTTGAGGAAGGGATTGAATATGCTCAAAGTATATTGTCTAAAAGTCTCAACAAATGAATAAAAATATTTCTTTAAAATTAATTAATTAATTAATTTTGAGTATTATGACAGAATTTCCAATAACTTTTGAAGTAGACCGACAGTTGCTGTGCCCTTTTATAAATGTTGTTCAGAACACTGATTACATGTCCAAAATATTGATCAAGTCAATAAATGTGGAATTTATTGCTTATGTTCTGTATTGTCAAATATTCAGCTAGGTTTTAATATATGTGAAATTAAACAAGCACATCATCTATCTCATTAATATACACACTTATTTTCATTTTTAATAAATTGTAAAGTTATACATATGTATCTATCAGTACATTTTGTTGAATTGTTTATAATGCAAATCAGTGATTTATGATAATTTTTATAATGTAAATACATAATTTTATGTAATTACATAACTTACTTCAGTTCATATAAAACTTTCTCAGGAAAATGGGACTCATGAGTAAAAAAAAATTAATGTCTTGGCCTGTACAATATCCCATTTTTTTCTAACATCTAGGATTCGAATACTTGATATTATCTGAAAGCTGCAAGCCTCAATAATTAAATTATTGAATTTGTTTGCTCATTTTCATTAAAATGAAATGTATAAGCCAAAAATTTCCTAATTTCCAAAATGAAATAACATGCCATCCGTAACTTCCAGATAGTAATACCTTGGCTGAGAGTGACCGGGCCATTTACTGATCAATAAGACTTCCTTCACTACCTCTACTTTCAAAGAAAAAATAGACAGAAAAATACCATGATTTGGAGAGTTATAAATCCTAGGTTTTTATATTAATTGTTGTGTGTTTCTTCAAAATCAATGATCACATTACACTAAACTTAATTGTAACTCATATCTTTTCAATGTGTGTTACCTGTGAGACAGGATAGGGTTAGCAATATTGTGATTACTACAGAAATAAACTCTTGTTGTCAGTAATTATCCTTGACTACAGAAAGGGAAGACTATTTTAAAAGTTATATTATGCAGATGAAATTTATCACTTTAAAATTCTTATGTCTAAAGACAATACTGTTTAGAATGACTTTCTGAATACAGAAAAATTTTGACAACTGTATTTAAGGTAACTAACTATTTGGTGTTCTACCATCATGGAAGGTGTGTGTGTGTGTGTGTGTGTGTGTGTGTGTGTGTGTGCGTGCGCGTGTCTGTGTGTGGGTGGGTGTGGGTGTGTTTAGTTAACACCGTGTTTGGCTTTCATTTCTTTGATTACACAATTTACTGTTCAAATTGCTGTTCAAATACTAAGTAATCCTTTAACCTGGTAATGTACAGTTTTTGAAAACTTAAAGAGGTTGCTACTACACAGATTCCATTATGATGATACAGATTATAATTTATAATAAAGATAACTGTGAACTAAAATATTGTTAACTAATGTCATCAAAACAATGATTAACTTTACTTAATATATGATATCATCTAATAACATATTTAAACAAGATAAGAGGACACTTAGTGACAAGTGTTTATTCAGCTTCAGGACAGAATTGTTTAAATCAAGTGATTTTTCTATAATACATCAGCATCTTAATTTAATTTAATATGTGCACAGTTGGTTATATGTATGTATACCACATGCCCACAGAAACCTGCAGATGTCAGAAGTTTTATTGGTTTCCCAAGAAGTATAATTACAGATCTTTGTGACACAGCATTTTGAGTACTGAGAATTGAACCCAGATCCTCTGCAAGAGCAAGGAATGCCATACATTACTGAATAAACTCTCCAGTCCCATATGATAATTTCTTACTACTTGCAGTTAAATAAAAAGAGTGTTTTATATCCAGGTAATTATATTTTCACAGGTTTTTTCAGTATAAGATAAATATTTTACACATATAAACTGTTATGTCTATAAAGTATTATTAATTTTGTTATCACGAAAGTATTTTATGAAAATATTCATAAATATTTTGTTATGAATTTGTTTAAAGTTCTCTCATTGAATACAATATTAATAACATTTATGTGTACTGTTTTTCTTTTCTTCCACCTGTAGCTAAATTCTACAACCAGTCTGTCTTGAAATACACACTTGTATCTTTTTGGTTTGTACCTTAATAGTCAACAAATAATTTTTCTTCAAGCATTTGTGTAATTTTCTATACTATGACCAGGGTTAGTGAACATCCTTGCAATGGGAGGCTTACAGTTGCATTTATGTCTTTGAATATCTTATAATTTATTTCTCATTCCTATGAAACCAAAAATCTTGTTCTCATCTCAGAAATAAAATATGATTCTGAGGAGAAAATAATATATGTCTGATATTTCTCCTCCATTGTGTATCTGTAGGAATACCTGCTTAACCTACTCTTTCTCTCGTATACCGTCTCTGTCCATGTATGTATACTGCTCCTCAAACATACACATCACCTACTCCAAGAATTTATTTTTCTCTCTTTCTGTCTCTCCTTCACCCATCTCTTATGAATTAATGAAACTTGATGCTGTATATAAGGAACTTAGAAGGTAAATTTCTGTTATATGAGTGTAAGAACTTCAGGTCCTGAAATTGTAACAGATGGCAGAATGGACTCTCTTAGTCATGCAGACATCATTATAATAAACACAACAACTCTTTCTTGTTGCTCTTTTGGGTGATGAGGGGCTCTCTTGGCATACTAACAGGAACAGAAATTGGAACATAAAATAGGGACAGATTTGCCACAAACTTGCAAAATTGTGTGTTTATATTCTAAATTGCCTGAAATTTAAAAACACAATTCCTCTTTGTTGCTACTAAAGATTTAAGATTTCAGTCTAGTAAAGCGCATCAATTTAGGGATAGGAGAGGTAGTTAATAAGTTAAGAACATTTGCTGCTCTTGCAGAAGACAATAGATCAGTTCAAAGAACTCACATGGTGGCTTGATACTGTCTACAGGTTCATTTTCTAGTAAACTGGTACCCTCTTTTGACCCCCTTGGCATCCTGAGTGCATATACACATACATATAGATTAAATAAATCAATATCTTAAAGAATACTTATATTAACATAATTCATAAAATACAGATAATGTAAATGGTAGAAAAAGAACTTAAAACTAAAAACAGTAAAAAGTATAAATTGATATATGGAACTTAATTACATAACTTGCTTTCAACCAGCTCAATGTTATATATCACATCCTGCTAGATCAAGAAAATAGGTTTTGCCCACTCAAGGCAAGACTCACAAATTATCTACACACACAGATGTCAGAACTCTCCAAGGTAGTAAGAATCCTTAGGTAGAAAGGGCATTGTTCTAACTCACCAAAATTGATTTTATCTTCCAAAATATAGTATGTGGGGGGGTCAAGAAAATGTCATACAGAAAATAGTTGAATCATATATAAGCTCTTCCTCTATTTCAGCTGTGTTTTGAAAAAGCAGGCATTGGTTGAGAGGTTGGGTCTCCCAATGTCGACATCACAGTTTATATCCGTTTTGAGACTTGCATTTAAAAGCCTCCATTTTTACTTGAAATTGAAGGTAAAACTCTGCTGTTCATGTTAATAATAAAGATTGATTTTGAAATCTACTAGGGCTGTCAGTCTCCATGAGGTGAGGAAGTTGCTTTAGAACATAGGTAGATGACAGAGAGAAATATAAAATTAAATCTTCTATTAAAGTATATATTTATGCTATTAAAATATACTATTAAAATATTCATCTCTAGAACAGGGAGACTCTTGGTTTAAAGCTCATTTCAGTGGGAATCTTCAAGAATATTCACTATGTAACTTTCACATAAAATTAAAATTAATGATGTCTTTAAACTCTACTGTGTCGCCTTCCATAAACCCTGTAAGATGAAAATGGTTATAGTCCACTGCAGAAAAGAATTTGTTTTTCATAGTAAATTCTTTTCTTCACAGCACCGAACTCTGAACCAGAGTTTTAAAGTTCAGTGTGGAAATGATTCAGGTGAAATACAAACTAATAACAATGGATGCTACATTTTTCTCTTGACTTTAACAAAATTAAATGGTTAAGTCTCATTTTTAGATGGATTTTTCTAGGACTTTAACTGATTTGAAATAAAATATTCTTTGATGGGATTCTTGTTGTCTGAGCACATAGCCATAAGACATTTAGTTACCTTTGATAATTTGAAAATATTAAACAATAAGAAGCAAGGCTATTTTCAGAAGGAATCTCATGATTTAAAGAAAGGCTCGAGCAAGGAAACTGTTCACTAAGTAATTCCAGTTTGGTTTTCCCCAGTTTTGAGAACGAAAAATATTTTTGGTAAATGAGTGTCAATATTTATGGTGAGAGAAGCATATGTCAGAATCCTGGTAAAACAGGGCTAGGTAAGGTTGACAATTAGGATGACTTCCTATTCCCTATGAGCCAAGTATTTTTCTTCAGTAGGAGAAAATAATTATTTATTTTTATTTAAATAGGTAATTTTTGATACTTATTTAAATAGGTATTTTCTTTTTAGCTAAAATCATGGCCCATCACAGTTTTTTCCTAGTTAGAACTTGCAGCCTTTTAGAATAACAGAGCTGGAGATGGTTTCTTCTATAACAGTGTATCCCAAGGAAATGGTCCATTTGGTTAACATTTAACAACATTGGCAGGTGGTAAATATTTAGGTCAATTTATGAAATGAAAGTATATCTATCAAACTTGAAACATAGGTACTGTTTCCTTACAATAGATAATAGATATGGTTGGTCATATGGTCTTTCTTAAATCATGTATTTATTCAAGAAACATTTTGGAGGGAAGAAATACTTTCTTTCCACAGTCTATGTACCAAGGCTAACATACTAATGTTGGCCAAATATTCTGTTGGAATTGAAATAGAATAGTGTTTGGAGTAGTAGTGGATATTCAGTAAGTATACAGGGTTCACCTGAGTCAAGGGCAAGAAAGGTTACTCAGAATATGGATGTAATATTTCTCTTACCTTGCTGTATACTATTTTCAAACTTGAGTGAAATTAGAGAAGCATTGTTCTTTGAAGAAGAGAAAGTTGGATTATGGGTGGATAACTGATTATTGAAAGCCTGGCAGTGAAGAAGAGCTTAGTCAGTTCCTGAAAAGTAATTGCTGAGGAAAGAGAAACCAATCATAGGAAGTCAGGTCACATATAGAAAAGAACATAATGATATCAACAGAAAAGACCAGCTCATATTGAAATGAACTTTGAAAGTATTTTATATATTTTAAACAAAGGGGAATAATCCTATCATGAAACTTAAAATATAAACTTTGGTGATTAGTAGATATCCTGGTGTGGAAAATGGAAATAATTTAAAGAAAACTTCTATATTCATATAAAAGTAAGTATTTCTATGTTTCTCTGTGTCATTAGCAATAGGAAGAATGTTGGAGGAAACTAAAAACATTTTCTTGGTCATTATTTAATTTCTCATACACTTACTATTAAATTGACAATCTAGGGAATATGGCTGGATACACTTCTGATAGATTTTATAAAATGTGTATACTGAAGATTTTGATTTTGAAATAATTTATATTTAAGAGGTTTTCGAATTAATGGGACTCTGTGAGATGAGCTAAGGACAGTACAAGCAGGGAAGACACAGAAGTCTGGGAGCAGGAGGAGAAAGAGCGGAGGATGGATGATGAGAAAGAGGAGGAGAGATGGAAAGGAGAACTCAGGATGGCCCTCTGGTGAAGCGGATGAGGCAAAGGCAGGAGGATGGAAGGAGGGAGGAAGTGGGGAGAAGTAGGGATGAGAAACAGCATTCATTTCTGCCCCCATTGAGACATAGATCTCTTGGTATCTTAACTGCTTTGTAATGTAGTTTTGTTTTGTCTTTGCTGTTTTTTAGATGTGGAAGCCTTGGATGAGGCACAAGAAACCAGTTTTTGAGTGGTTGGTCAAGATACTCAAAGAGAGTCCCCAAGAAAGTAGATTATTTTTTGCCTCTTAATTCTTGAGAGTGAGCCAAGATTTCTGATATTCTCAGGTACTTAGGACACAGGACTCATCAGATTTAAGCAATATTTATCCAGTCTAGCTTTCCTACCACCAGAAAGTATTATATAAGTCTCCAAATGAAGGAAGCAGTCCTACCGAGTTGAAAAACATTCACATCCAGTTGTAACACCTATGAGCCATGCTAACGGTAAGACATGCATGGCAAGGTGTCTGTAATGTATTATAGCTGGCATTCATATGTCAGCAGAAACTAACTGCTCTATTTGGACTCATACCCCATGCAGCAAGAGGGAAATCATGACTGATACTGGAAACTTAGTCAGTGTTCCAGAACTAGTGAGCTTATGAACTTTAGAAAATAATCTATTAAGACCACTTAGCTAGATAATTACATTTCTTACTGACTATCAAAATTGCAAAATTTATTCTTATTTCCACAGCTAAGTGTAGCTACTACAAATTTGTAGTGGAAGGGGAGAGGGCCTGCTTTTCGTCCGGCCCGGCTCCCGCACGGCTAGCTTAGCCCGGAAATAACAACACACAAATTGTATTCATTTAAGCACTGCCTGGCCC
>LOEQ01000588.1:178464-188763 GCA_001685075.1 Bramus lutescens | reverse complement strand
TTATTAACCAATGAAAGTAACACATAGACAGATGACCCTCCTACATCACCAATTAACCTTCTCTTTACAGCAAATGGAGAACATCACAGAAAGCCACAAGTGGACCCAATGCAAAAGTCAATAGAGCATGCCTAGCCCAGCCGCGGTGAATATAAGCACATCACAGCTTCTGCCTCTGTAGCTTAGGGAATGTCATAGAAGAGAACACATAAAGATCTTAAGAATCAGAACAACAGAAAATCTGCTGTGAAGCAGTCTCTATTGAAAATGGCTGAATAAATAATACCAAAACAACGTTAATATCAATGAACATTCTCACGTGAATGGGAGAAAATTTCACTTGGCCCTAGACAAAGAACTGCACGCAACTAATGACATCTCATGACTTATTAAAGAAAATGGAGTATACTTTACTTTCAGAGCATCAACTGCTAGTAGGATATGATGTGACTTTATCTTTTGAGTAACATTTGAAGGATGCCTGTATCATTTAATTGCACTGTCTAGAGATGAAATGGGGAAATGTAGAATATTTATTTGTACTATCTTAGAATTTTTGGGAGCATAGCATTAAATTCCTTGGGTCGACAGATCTGCAGAGAAACCAGGACTGTTAAACATGAAGGATTGTCTTCCAATGAAAAAAAAAGATGTAAAAAGAAACAAGTAAACAAAAGCAAATAAAACCTGTTCTTACATCCAGAAAGCTGGGAATTGGAAGTGATTAACAGCCTGGTGATCTGTGTTATCTGTTGGACCAGGCCATATCAAACTTCTAGAACAAAGACCAGATGTAGCTACTCATCTAAACGACCCTTATAGCCAGGAGCTCCACAAGGAGGATCAGATGTGGCTAGTAGCCCAAAGTAACTCTACACTGTGAGACTGAGACCAGGCCAGATCCTAGACCCTTAAGCTTGTACATGTAGCCTGTTTCTAGATATTATGTTGGAGAAAAAGAAATGTACCCTTAGTCAAGTTTCAATGTAATTATACTTTTTTGTATCGTGGAGACTGCATTACATCCAGAAACATTTTTTTCAATTGTATTGTATTTAAATTTGTGGCAATGAATTGCCTGATATTAGACTCTAGAATTTTTGATCCAGGTTAATAAAGTCAGTCTAAAGCGAGTTTAATTATCATCCTTGCGTAGTTCACTTTCCTGCCTTTCAGGGTCCCCTTCAAGAATTACTCAAGTAGCTTTATTATAAATTAAAATGTTATCTTTTTTAAAAATAGCTAATTTACCATCATCTGGTAGAGTGAAGTTATGAGAATGTAATACAAAATGAAAGATAGTTCATGCGACAGCCACTCAGAGAGATGCCCCCAGACCTCTCATCCTGTCTACATGAATCTTTCAGCACACCCAAGGATTGTCCTCCTACATGATACAGATCAATGTAGTAGCAAGTTATTTCTAATATTATTCTCTTACAATCAGAATTGTAAAATAACTTTTTTGCACTCCTGGACAGTTTCCACATAATGCAAATATCATTTATATGATAATATGTAATGAGATATTCCATCTTCATTATTTTCTGTGGCGATTATTTCCCGGTGATTTCTATAGTTTACTCTGTACATCTAATTAGTTCTTAGTAGTTTCATGAAGTAAGAAACTTAGAGTTGTTTTCTCATATTTATCTTACTTTGATATATAACATCTCGGCTTAATTTTAGTATAATTTCCAACAATCTTCTTTTTAAAAGATGCTTAATTACATAATATATTTTCCAAAGTATTTATAAACTTCAGGATCTACAGAATCGCTCATATGTTTAGATGAAAATAAAAATGTGGTAGTGACTTTGGATTCGCAAATTCTGTGTCTCTCCTCAGCTACTTGGGATTTACTTCTTTTCTTCTATCTTTAGTTGTCTTACATAGTATTTTCTTTTTAACCAACAGATGAAGAGGCAGCGTTGAATTGCCACCTTGTGGTTCAAACATCAGCCTCAGTAAGCACGGTTGTAAGGGATACACCACAGCCTAAGTGTTTAGGCAATTGCTTTGGTCTATTGGGAGAACGATCTGGATTCTTAGCCACCTACTCCAATTCAGTACTTCCTGAACCTTTACTGGATATATTATTTTAAGGTTATTATGTAAACAACATAGAGGATGAGTAGGAGGATTTCAAATACCATCTCTGAAAATGACTGTAGAGAATGCCCAGACCTGGCAAGAAGGGAAAGACTGATGGGTTAGACCTAAGCTTGCACTCTTGTCAAACTTCTGCCTAAAATATAAGTGTAGATCACTGCATGATTTAGCACTAGAATAAATTCTTGATTATTGAATTCATGAATTTGTACAATAATAAAGTGTTTCAACAGAAACATCTTAGCAGGTCACAGTCACTCCCTCAGAGGTTGTTCGTCACACAAGTCATTATTCTGAGAGCCTAACATTCCATCCTTGTATATGCTACTTGATTATGTATTTCCACCTAGAGAACATTTGGTTTTGTAGTCTGGGGTAATACACATCCCAGAGGTGGAGTTCAGTTCTAACGTATTATCGCCACTGATTTTCTAACTCTGCTTCAGATTGGTAATTACCACCATTTGCTGCATTGCATCCATTTAAAGAAAAAATTCCCCATCGCCATTTCCGAATATAATGCTCTTTAACTGTCCCTTTGGGAAGGGAGATAGTGGTAGGTTCAGTTTTGTTTTCTTTGCTTTACAACAGTAAAGCAAAATCATAGGCTAAAATAGCTTCAAGTTGAACTTTTATAGTATTAAGACTTAGGCATTATTATTATTTCTATTATGTTAGACCTGCTAGTTCTCTAAATTCATCTGATTAACCCTGTTCTATAATTAAAAAATACAAAGAAGAATGTTATATAAATATTTTAAACACTAGAAATTCAATATGATATGAGTGATTTCACTTTATATTATAGAAAAACATTCAATAGGATTCACGTCAAATATTTTCTATTTAAGGTCCAGAAAATACCAATAAAATTTCCTTTGTATTGGTCTTAAAGAGGAACTCACTTATATGAACACAAAGCTTAAACCATAAAAGCACAAAATGGATGTCAGAAGTCAGGCAGAGGACTATTGTAAAGTGCTAGGTAACAACAAACAGAGCAAATAGAAAAATTTCAAAAACCTATTACAGAATTCAAAATACACAACAGACAATATTAATCTTGAAGTGAATGGGGGGTTACAGGCTGTGGAACGATGGTCTGTACCCTGTCACTTGTATTTTAAATAAATTCTGGTTCATTAGTTCAGGCTTCTTATTAACTCTTATAACATATATTATCCCATAATTCTTGTCTGTGTTAACCATGTGGCTTGGTAACTCTTTGAGGCCGTCACATCTTGCTTGCTCTGTGTCTGGCTTCCTCTGTTTCTGGGTGATGACTGTAGACTGAAACTTCCCTCTTCCCAGAATTCTCATTGCCCCACCTTTACTTCCTGTATGACTACTGGCGAATCAGCATTTATTTAAAATACAAGTGACCTGGTGCAGACCATTGTCCCATAGCAAGTACAATCTCAGAAAATTTATTTCTCACATAGACTCCAAGTTTACAAATAATTGCATCCATAATTTTGTTTTAAAAATGCAGTTTTCACCATATTATAGCTATGAGGAATATCTAAAAGATAGACAAGATACAGAACCCTTTAGAAAAATAAATCACAGTACAAAACTATGGTACGTCAGTACTGATTTAAAGACCTAAGTCAGGCCAGTATCCAAGCAGGAACCAATAAGTTACCAGGATCTATGGACTAGGTCACACTTTCCTGATGCTTCCAAGGCAGTTCTGTTCTATCAGCTGGGGACCCAGAAGCATGAATTGTGATAAAAGATGGGAAGTAATAACTTGTAGTAGTTTGAATTAAAACGATCTCCCCCATAGGCTCATTGAGGACTTAGTCCTCTTTTGATGAAATTTATTCGAAGCATTTGGAAGTGTTAAGGAGGTATGTCAAATTCACATGTGTGATTCGCACCTTGCCTTTCTCAGTCTGTTGCCTGTGAATCAATATGCAAGCTCTCGGCTATTCCAACCATCAGCCTCTTCTTTCCAGACCATCATGGACTCTGAGCTCGAAACTCTAAGTCTAACCAAACACTAGTTTTTATAAGTTGCAATGGTCTGAGTGCTTTGTCACAGCAATAGAAGTGTAACAAAGACAGATCATGGTTCCAGGGTTAGGGTATTTTTGAGACCCTTGACCATGTGATTAATGGGTTTTGCTTGTTTTGTATTGTTTTTATAAATATGGAAGTGTTTTGAGCTTGGGATAATAAAGCAGTTTGATGTTGTACAAGGAGCATACTGGCATATTTTTCTGGATTTTGGAAGAGAGTGGTGTTTAGCTATAATGACCTCTCATACATTATTATTACTAATATTAAAACAAATTTTGATGAGGATAAGTAATAATCTAAACATTTGTGAAACTATTGATGGAAATTGGAATTTGGGGTTCCTCTGAAAAACTAAAATACCATTACAATGTGGTATAGTAATTCTACATCTATGACCCCAAGAAAACCGAATGATGAGTATTAAATGATGTTTGCCTAACTATACATATAATAGTATAATTTACAGTAAGGAAAACATTTCAAATTAATTAAGTAACAATATAGGAATAGAAAAACTAGGTGGAACTTTAATAGTCTCCAGGTGAATTTGTGTTTGATACTTCTATGTGATAGAATTTCTTCAGAGGAATGGACACATAACAAATTCCTACAGGAAAAATAATCAGAAAGGATCAATTTCACTATGGCTACAAAAGAGAGATAAAAAATGGGGCTTTCATATTCTATAAAACTGATAAATCTACAAGATGTTTGAACTATGAAACAATATTTTGATGAAAATATATTAATCTCCTACAACATATTAATTATATTTTCCCCTCTCTTTGTTCCTTCCCGTCCCTCTCCACCTGCTGTTCACTTCCAACCCACTCCCTATCTGTCTTTCGTTACAAAAGAACAGGCATCCTAGAAATAACAACCAACATGACAAAATAAAATGTAATAATGTAACATCATTAGTGGTCTTTGTTTGTTTGTTTGTTTGTTTGTTTAACCAGTTCTATTTGGCTTTACTATAGGTCCTTGGGGCTATCCAGTACCCGGTTCTTAAATACTGAAGCAACGTCAGGTCTGGGTCGGTTCCTGCTCATGGAGTAACCCTTAAGTCAAATCAGAAACTGCTTGACTACTACCCATACTCCAGCATATTTTGCCAAGCAACAGATTTTAAGTCATTTTTAAATTTTTTTTATTTATTCAGTATATTAGTGTTTTGATTATTTTGTGGCAAGAGAACTTTTCCGCTCCAATATGATTACTGTTCTGTATGGTTCTTACATTTTTATTGACACACTTTTTCTTCAGGTTAGGGAATTTTTTTCTATGATTCTGTTGAAAATATTTTCTGGTCCTTTGAGTTGGTATTCTTCTCTTTCCTCTATTCATATTGTTCTTTAGTTCAGCCTTTTCATGATCTTCCAGATTTTCTGTATGATTTTGTGTGAGGAGTCTTTTAGATTTAGCTTTTGCTTTGACTGATGATTTCATTTCTTCTATCATATCTTCAATGCCAGAAACTCTTTCTTCCATATCTTGTATGGTGTTAGTTCAGCTTGCTTCTGTAGTTCCAGTTTGAATTCATAAATGTTTAATTTAAGAATTCTTATAGTTTGAATTGTCTTTATTGCTTCTATTTCCATTTTCACATCTTGTTAACATTCAGGAATTTATGCTGGCCTTCCCTCAGAGTCCTACAGATCAGGTCATCACCTGCAGTCACTCCCAGTGTGCAGACTCTACATGCCCTAATAAAAGGTAAGGTCCCTGGCCACCCACTCTCTTTTTCCCGAGGCATCCCTTCCCTCTTCCTGATAAACCTCCCACATGAATTCTGTTCTATGTTGTGACTTCCCTTCCTACCACCACTAAACTACAACAATATTCTTTTTCTTCACCTGCTTATTTGTATTTACTTGGTTTTCTTTAAGGGATTTCTTGATGTTCTCTATTTGTGTTTTCTGGCTTTCCTAGAGAGATTTACTAATTTCCTCCTTAAGGACCTTTATTGCCTTTTTATTTGGATTTAAGGTCTTTTTTCATGTGCGTCATTTATGTTAGAATATTCAGGGACGATCATGGTAGGGTAGCTGGGCTCTAATGGAGAAATTTTGTCCTTGCTGTTTTGATTGCGTTCTTGTGATTGCATCTGGACTTCTGGAATTGGGGTGATTATAGGTCTGGGTGCTGATTTCTGATTGTCTTTGTTGGGTGGGTGTTTTATTTCTTGGTTTCTGTTTCTTAATTTCTGAAGAGTATGCTGTCTGTGGCTTGCCTGTTTTTATTGATCTGTTCAGCGGATATGTCCATGTGGAATGTCAACTGATGCTGGAGGCTGAGATGCAGTGACTTGATATTACCAGCTGAGAGCACACTGTTTGACCTACAGTCATGAAATAGAAAGAGAACACTGGGGATCATAGTCTATTGAAACCCCAATGTCCATCCTTCAAAACACAGCTCCTCCATCAAGGTCTAATCCTTCCCAAATGGGTCAACAAAATGAGAAACAAATATTCAAATACAAGACCGAAATTGGGTCATTCTCGTTGAAACTACCACAGAGGTGGATGCTATGAACTGGTAGAGGGGATAATGGGATATTTAAGGCATATGGATTTTACTCTCACAAGATAAAAAGAATACAGAAATAGATACTTCTGACAGTTGCAATATATTGACTATGAATTTATTATTAGTGAACTTAAAGATTTTTAAACTGTTAAATTTTCTCCTAGGTGTATTCTCCTCACTAAAAGTAATAAAAACAATTTATATTATTATCTCAAGAGGAAAAGAAAAGAAAAAATTTAGTTACTTAGATGTATTATCAGTAAATATCACATAGTAAAATACTTAACTTGAAATTGGGTTCATATAAACCAAACAAATTCAGAAAGACAGAGCAAGTGGGTGTTGGAATAATCTTTTTGTACAATGTGTAAAGTTGGTCTCTGATTTACTTCACCTGCCTAAGGATTCTCTCGTTTGCTTAATAAAGAAATGAACAACTGACAGCTAGGCAGGAGAAGAGCGGTAGGACTTCTGGGAAGAAAGAGGAATTCTGGGAAAGAATCTGAGACACGGGAGATTAATCAAAAGTCCCCATGTCGTCATTCAAGAACTGGGTTCCGAAGAAAGATCAGCTATAGCTGGTGAGAGGAAATGATAGAAAATTGTAAAACCCATTAAATTTCTTGAAGTAGGAGAACACATTGGAACCACTTCAAAAAACGGCAACATATCTTGAACAAAATGCAGAACAAAAATTTGTTTAAAAAGAAATGTTTGAAATTCTAATGCTTTTAACCTTTACACAACTGAAAATTTTGTCTCTACTAGGCCTTTCAAATTATAAAAAAATACTCTACATGTGATCCAATAGAGAATCATAGACAAAATTCTAAGACATTAGGTTGAAAGTCCTCATAATGCTTGAAGATGACTGTTTTACAAAGGTATCAGATGTCTATTAGAGATTGATAATTTAAAAGCTATGAAGTGACAAAATGAATGTGCACAGCAGCATTTTACCATTGTATGGGAGAAGTATATACTAGATCTTCTCTGGAAGTGCGGGTCAATTAGAAGAGAAGTGGCCTAACTTCCCCTGCGGTAGGATTTCCATTCCGCCGAATCGACGTGGCATAAGAGTCACTCCTGTGCTGCCTGAGGTAACTATCTTTGTTCTAAAGAATATTTTTCTGTCAGAAACTAGTGATATTTCTAAAATATAGGAGACTTATATTTTACAATATCTAAGCACTACGATATCATGCACTTAAAAGCGAAAGCAAAACAATAATAAACCATGGCAGAGAGAACTATTAACCACTTGAGTCTTCAAGAAAATTTGTATGGATCAAACTTTTGCACAGGGGAATAGAAGTAGATGTGGAGCCTGATGATGCATACAGTCATGAGCAAGTAATAGAATTAATTAATTAATTAAGCCCCTAAATTCCATTCATAAATGAGAGTTATGTGACAATTTCATAATAATCTCGTGTAAATTCCTTCCTTATCTGGTTATACAAATATGCTTGAATACAGGCATATTGTGTATGTGTATTTGGACCTTGCACTTCCATGTTATATACTTATTTCACAAATACTATGAGTTAATAATACACAACATTATTTAATGTTCAGAATTGTAAAAGAGTAAGTATTATCTAGGAAGTTGTACGCTTTTCTGAGGAATCATTTGATATATCTTTGATAGTTCAGGGTATAGTTATATAATTTGCAAAAATTGACCTTGTAATCTGTATTTGGTGGTTAATTGGGGTTTAAGCAAAAGTCTATGGATGCTGACAACAGGTAAACAAAGATTCCAATATTTCTGCCTCAACTTAGCCGAAGCATCCTAGCCATATAACTCAGCAAAAATCTAATCACTGTAAAGGTTTTGTAGATTTGATTACAACACAAATCCGTTCCCTTTAGTAAATGAGATTCTCTTTGACAATCATGGCAGGCCGTATCAATCAGTCAATGGCTTTTGGACTAAATGGGAGATTTGCCTGGGGATGAAGAACATTCTGTCTTAAGAATGGGACGTTGACACATCATCCACAGGATTCTAGCCTGGTGCTTTGCCCTTCAGACCAAGAAAACACAAGTTTCAGAAAACAAATATGTGCCCATCCACATATGTATGTAGAAATAAACGTGTGTATACATATACATACAACACATACACATGCATGTAAACACATACAAATGTGTCCATGTACATACACACACATTTGAGCACATACACTCACATACCTGTATCCTCATTATCACTCTAAAATTTCTGCTTGTTTAAGCTTTTACAAATCACACCTTCTTTTCACTAACGCAGCATGAAAATCTTAGTCTTATTTTAGTGTTCATGTAGGTGTGTGTTCATATTTAACTCCTAGTTGCTGTTCACACATTATATTTTGCCTGATTCAATTGACTCCCCTTTTCTGTCTGTCTTAGCATTTACTCAGAATTATTAGTATTGTTTAAAGCAAATAGTCTAGAGATTACAAGTAAAGGCTGGCTTTGTTTTGTCTGTTAACATTTGCAAAACCTAGCTTTTAATAGGATCTGACATCACTATC
Organism: Bramus lutescens; assembly: GCA_001685075.1. Taxonomy (NCBI): domain Eukaryota; kingdom Metazoa; phylum Chordata; class Mammalia; order Rodentia; family Cricetidae; genus Bramus; species Bramus lutescens. The sequence goes on along the minus strand of LOEQ01000588.1, from coordinate 179,571 downwards.
TTCTATTTTAGAGTATAAAAATTGTGGTTTGCTTACTGAGGTTTTTGTTGAAATATAAATAAAAGGTAAGGAAAATCTGTCTTTCCATAACTTACTTGTTCCTGACACATTCCCTATCAACTAAGAACTTCTCTCGAGGTCTTCTTATAGTGCCTTTCAGTAAGTTAGAAACATTTATACACAGAGTTGTATTCAGTCATAAACACAAATGATATGTCATTTAGTAGACATTATAGTAATCTGTGATCATATCACACAACGTGAAATGAGATGTTTCTCTCAATTATTGATTTTATATTTTGTACAGATATATAAAAACATACATATTATATACATGTGTGGGTCAGAAGAGAGGAGTAATAAAAGCAAGCTACATTGCTAGTTCAAAACCAGCGAGGGCAATTCAAATAGAATTCTTCTCAAAAGAAAACAAAACATCTAGCGCAATAATGAAGGTGCTTGGGACGTATCTCAGTTTTATAGCATTTGTCTATTATATGTAAGGCCCAAGAGTCAATCAATTCTTAGCCCTGCAAATAAGAAATAAGTGGAATCATAAATCAAGTGACCTGTGCAATTGTTGCTACTTGATGGTGTTAGTGATGAGAAAGAGCTCTACGCTACAGTTTCCTTTTCCATTATTTAAATCATGCTGAGCCTTACAAGTCTGCAAAACATTTGTCCACAGCTGTGTTCATGCAGCTTATCTACTTGTCCATCCATATGGCATTTGCTATTAAATAAAATTTTAATGTGTCATCAAATATTCTCATGCGGATTAGCCATTATAAACCACTAACAATAATTAATTTTGCATTATTATTTCAGCATCACCAAAACAATCTGTTAATCTTGTTTAATAGATACAGTTTTATAGTAATTAAATGTTTTTACTAAGCCAAGACTAACAGAAATGCGTACAGCTTTCCACATTTTTACAGTCACTTACTCTATTCTCTATTTCTGCTATTTCATGTGATTCTGTCAAACTTATTTTATAACTCCTTTTATTAAATTCTCTATAAAATATTTCTCCTAAGATACATTATTGTAAGGATAAGATAGATAGATAGATAGATAGATAGATAGATAGATAGATAGATAGAT
>LOEQ01000588.1:121685-145406 GCA_001685075.1 Bramus lutescens | reverse complement strand
CACATGGTGGCTCACAACCATCTGTAATGAGATCAGGCGCCCTCTTCTGGCGTGTGGACATTCATGCCAGCAGCACATTGTATGCAGAATAAATGAATAAATCTTTAAAAAAATAAACAAAGTCAGTTATTTTGGATTATTCCAGGCATGTTTTCCAGGGACTAATTCAGACAGGGTTTCTGTTTATTTTTTCTTTATAATCTCACCAGTTTGTCAAGATGCTCGATATCTCCATCTACTATCAATATGTGTGGATTCTAGAAAACTGTTTGCTTTTGATCATTATTATTCACTTAAAATCCATGTCCATCAATGTGGGAGAGCTCGTCCTGGTGGTGACGACAAGAGAGAACTAGCAGGCTGACCAAACCTGCAACAAGTGTCCCCTATGATTGCTTGTGATACTACATTCTTCCGTCCCTGAAATGCTTGTCCTTCATCCTTTATGACTTTATAACATGTATTTAGTATAAAACATCTTCTCCTTATGTAGTATAGAAGTGGTCGTATAATCCTGCTTTCCATACTACAGACACAACGTATTAACACAAAGCCGTTTTAACTGTACAAGATGATTTTTTAGATTTCTGTAGAGAGTGTTTGAGAACATCAATGACATTCACACAGCTGTCCTAGGCTAATTCTCTCTATAGAACTTCAGGATTAGTAAAAGAATTTATTTTTTTATTTCAGAAGCTTTGAAATCCCAACTCAATTTCATGTTTTCTGAAGAAGCATGGAATCGGTGAAGATTATAACCCAGAGGAACCTTAGGAATTATTTCCTTTCAGTTTCCAGATAATCATAAAATACAGTCCCCAGGGAACTGTGAATTAATAAATAGAAGAATCCATGTCTTCCTATCTGTATTATGTATCTTCTTCATTTACTAATTGTTTCTTTGGAATTAAATTCTCTGTTCTTTTGAAATTGGTTTCAAACATACAGCATTGCTTATTTTCCTCATTGCTATAAAATACACTGCTGAAAACAACAGGACAAGTTTATTTTGTCTTATTTTCCAGGGGAACCTAGTTCATCAGAGTGGCGACAGGAAGACAGCAGGAGGTAGCTGGTCACACTGCATCCACAACCAGGAAGCAGAGAGTGAAGAAGAAATAGGAAATGGGACCACACCGTGGAGGTAAAAGTTTTACCCACCTAGTTTCAACCTTCCTCCAGCAAGGTTCTACCTAATGAAGATTCTAAAATCTTCAAAACAGTGTCACAGTTGGAGACTATGTGTTCAAACAAATGAGACTATAAATGACATTTTACACTCAAACCATCATAACCCATACTGATGTAGAATAGCCACACATTTCATAGGTAAGAGAGGTTTTGCTACCTTGCTCACAATATGTTTGACTCAATAATTAACCTAGTATCCTGGTTAGTTTTATGTCAACTTGACACAAGATAAAGTTACCTGAACGGAGGGAACTTCAGTTGAGAAAATGCCTCTATAAGATCAGGGTGTAAGACATTTTCTTAATTAGTGATTTATGGGGAATGGTCAAGTCCTTTGTGGTTATCCCTGGGCTGGTGGTCCTATAGGAAAGCACTCTGAGCAAGCCATGGGAAGCAATCCAGTAAGTAGCTCCTCTTCATGGTCTCTGCATCTGTCAGGTTCCTGCCCTATTTGAGTTTCTGTCCTGATTTCCATCCATGATGAACCATGATAAAGAAGTGTAAACTAAATAACCCATTTCCTCTCCAGCTTTGTCTTTTTTTACTATAGTGCTCATCACCGCAATAGAAAACCTAACTAAGGCACCTAGGAAATAAGATCATATTTCTTAGTTCTATTATAATTAAGAATAATGTAGTAACAAAGGTTACTCTCTTTCCATAAAGAATTTATCCAGACTTAAAACTGTTTTTATGGAGAGTGTCTCCAACATGCTTAAAATCTGTTTTGATTTCATCTGTTGTTGCTTACATGCACATAACCAGGCAACAAAACTTTACCAGCCTCCTAAAAACAATGAAACTTGACAGACCCTTGAGAACCTAGCTTTGAAAATTACATAAAATTCAGTTATATTGTTGTGAACTTGAGTGCACTTACTTTTTGATTAATTTCAACGTTAAAGTCAGCTCTCTTAATGCAAGCCCTCAATAACGTCATCTGGGAAAAGCTCCACCCTAGATAGTAATCCTCCAAGTAGGCATTTATTAAGATGGATTGCCTTCGCAGTAGTTAGTCCTTAAACACTGGCGAAAAGTGCAAGTGTGATGCCCTTGTTCTGGTGCAGATGCAGACTGAGAACGATTAAAATTGCATATTTAAAACATATTAGTCTCCTTTAACAGTTTATGACCAATAAAACGTTAGTGAAAAAAACTAAACATCATGAAGGAAAGAAAACCAGTAGACAAGAAAAACAAAGAGGAGTGGAAGGCGGCTGGAAAAAGATCTGTCTGTTTGTTACATGTAATTAAATGCAGGTACCATGAACTAGGTTAACAACAGCCACTTTCATGATGTTCTTCTTTGGCCAAGCAAAAATGACAACCACCTCTCTCCAAGGCTAGCTCACCTTCTTTTCATGTATATGTGGTACATGCCCCACTTAGTCCTGTTATCTGAAGCTCACTGAAAGCATGTCCGTGGCAAGAAACAGTTGAAAGTCACAGGAGGCTGACAGTCACACAGACCGTTTGTCAAGGTAGCCACTGCAGTAATGGCAAATCCTGTGCCAACAGTGCTACCAAACAATAAAATTAAATAAATAAAATGAAGAGACGTGATCACAAGTGTGACTGCTATATTAAATACTCAGGGAGTAACTTAGAAAACTCCTTCTAGAAAATGTAGATGGTTGTGACGGCGTGAGTTCTAGGAGAGGCTCAAGATTCAGGGCCTTACACGGAAGAAGCCATTGCAGCAGAAAGCACAGCATGGAACTCAGGAAAAAACTAACAGAAAATAACAAAACCAGTGTCAGTAAAGAACCCCTATCCATCAGACCCCATAAATTCTGATGGTTTTCTCTCCCCCAGTGTACACTTAGCTGTGTAAAAGTCTGTAGGTCCCTCTGGAGAAGAACCTGAGAAAGGCTTCCAGCAAAACCTTTTGTTGTCTTTCCAGGACCCTTCCTCAGGTGAACCTGACCACACCTTCATCCAAGGTTTCTGGGTCTGCAAACCGCATCACGTGTGGACATTGATTTACAGACCGAGATTGCTTTTTGCTATGATCCAGTGCAGTCTTCCTTTCATTGGTTCGAGATTTTTTTTTTCTGCTTATGCAGATCAAACAGAAATAGAGTAGGCTTCTTAGCTATTTCATACCTGGAAACACGATGATTGATTAGCTGGTACCATACACATAGACATTCACAGACATACACAGATGAACACACAAGTAATACATACAAACTCATACACAGATACACACAAAGTCTCAGGCAAGGGAATTGTGGTAAAATCTAGTTTTTAAATTGTTCGAGGGAGTTACATAAACAACAAACACACATGGACAGTATGTTATATGTCATATACATGTAAATAGACATAAGATAAAAATGAAGGCCTGCTACCTCTAAAGACAGAACCTTCACATTAATGTGTCAAAATGGCCTTGAGACTTGGAAAAGACCTTGCTTTATTTGTTTGTTTGTTTTTATATTTGAAACTGTCTCATATAGTGGAGGCTGGTCTCTAATTGTATTGTGTCTGAGACAAGCTTTAACTCTTGATCATCCTGCCTCTGCCTCCCAAGTGCTGCTATAGCAAGTATGGACCACCACAGGGAGCAGAAGCCAAAAAAGCAGCTCTGCTTCTAAATCAAAAGTATATATCTAGAAGTGTGGGCTAAACAATAAAATCAGTGGTACAATGTTAGGGCAACATTCTTTATTTCAGGCTCTCATAAATGCCCCTATATTTTTAAAACGCATACCAATATAAAATAAAAATACTGGACAAAAGAAAAACTGTTTATATCACATTTTATTCTGAAGTATTTTTGTGAAAGGATAGTTTACAAATATTATTGTCATCATTTAGCTTGAGTCAATTTGTTTTAGGTTAAAAATGGCAGTTGTTTTATGGATGTTGTTTCAACTATGAAAAGCAAAGTTCTTAGAATCACACATTAAAATTCACATATGGCAAGATATAAAAATTAGAGTTTTATTTGGGAATTACTTATAAGAATGTGTAAAGTTATAAATATGGGCCAGCTGGTTCTGTATGCCATGCTATATGGCATTAAGTATAACCGATTGACTCACTTGTATTATATGCTAGAATTTTCTAGGGGTTACCCCATGTTTGTTAAACTCAGCATCATGGATGCCTGTGTTATTTAACAATGGAAGGGTGTTTTGATATTCTAGATGCTAGGCCTCTTTCTTATCATTTCAGGGAGTAAAGTGCAATGATTTTCTATTTCCAGTGGGATCACTCTTCTCCTAATTGCCTCCTGAGGAGCCTAGTGTCAGTGAGGATTTCCACCAAACCTTGCATAATGATTAAAAATGAAGAATCCAAGACATCTAAAGAAAAGGTCACTGTATAATCTCCTCTTATTGAAACAAACAGATGTAATGGAATCACTCTATCTTCTGCGAGCACATCTGTGAGTGTTCGCAGTCTTGAAGAAAGGGTTGTCTAATTTCCTTGCACTGAATTAAATTTTTTGGTCATGTTTTCTTTTCTCAACACGAATGATGTTGAGCCCTCTAATGTTACCTTTTCTTTCTTGAAAAAAAAGTTTATTTTCACCTTTCTTTACAAGAACTTGAGAAATACATATTTTCAAATACGAGGATATTTTCTTCTGTGTGTTGTGTGTGTGTGTGTGTGTGTGTGTGTGTAAGTTGATGGCTCTTAAAACAGAATCCTTCATTTATCTTTTGGATGTCAATACCTAGGAACTGTGATCTGTTGTAAGTAGTACAATTAACAATGTATCACAGATTAGTATAGAATAAAACCAAATTTCTTTATAAAAATTTATTATTTACATATGAGTCTTCATAACACATACTATTTGTAAATAGTTCAATTGTGATGAGAGTTGTCATGGCCAGTACATGATTATCCAGCTACTTTCTGAATGGGAACATTTTATCATGAGTGTGACATTTAGACAATTACATTTCAGCACCTTCAATACATGTTTTCCTGGCAGTTTCTGGCTTAGAAAAAGAACATTGATATTTATCAATATCAAATATTTTCCCAATTTCAGTTGGCTTTAACAACTATCTGTAACTCCACTTCTAGGGAATTGGACACCCTCTTTTGCCCTCTATAAGTACCAGGTATACACATGATACAAATTCATTAGTTCAGGAAAAACACTCATATTTGTAGTATAAATGAGTCTAAGAACATTTTTTAAATGAGGTAGCTCTTTTTTGTTTAGATTTGCAGCAGGGCTGAATATTCAATTCAACTTTTTATGTGTCTGCTCTATGTCTTAGTGTCATTCTCTTCCCGTTACTATGGAGATTAGTGGTAGTGATTCCTCCAGCAATGTTATGCCTAGGTTTGCTTTGGTTGTTCATGGTTTCTGGTATTTCCATTATTAACTTGAGTGTTGTTTTGTTTTATCTTTCTATGCAAAATATATAATTTTGTTTCTTATAAGATTATACTGAATCTGTAGACTTTTTCAATAATGTAGCTATTTTCAGAATTTTAACTCCGCCAGTCTTTAAGCATGATTACTCTTTCTGTCTTCTAATGTTTAATATTTTTTAAATTCAGTTTCCTAGGATGATGACAGTAGAGTTTTAATCTCTGTGTTGCTTGTTGCTAGGAATGCCATTTTATTATTTTAAATATCAACTTATATTTTACTCGTTATATGTGTTCATAATGCAGACACAGATGCCATACTGATCATGGTCATCCTAGGACAACTTTATGGAATATGTAATTAGTTCTCTAGTTCTGCATTGAGCCTATGTCATCAGAGTTCAGTCAAGAATAGAGAGAAGGGTTCAAGGAGCTCTACCTCACACAGATGACATAATTGCTTCTGATAGATGAAGAAGAAATGAAATCATTACCTTGACTTGTACACCTGCTGTGGACCCCTCTAGGCTCCAATGGATGTTTCCAATCCATGTCCTCATGGATGGCCCTGGCTAAACTAAACAGGTCTCAGAAGAAAACTGAAAGTCACAAACCTGGGAAAATGACTCTGCAAAGAAAGAGTTGGGAGGGTTATTAGGAACTGGAGAGAAAAAAGAGAGTGTGGGGAAAGAGAGTGATGAGAATCCCACTATATACATATAAAATACTCAAAAAACAAATTAATATTTTAATATAAACCTCAACTACTACATAAAACTCAAAATACCCTTGTTATTCATGCATTTAGTTACAGTGTTAACTTGATCTAAATTAGAATGCTGTCATAATTATTTGAATTTGTACCTGATTTTGTGTGTGTGTTTGATTATTTACTGCATTGTAAAAATTTAGTAGGAATAAAGCCAATAAAAATTCCAAGACCAGACCAAGATAATTGTTCTGCTTAAATTTTGTCAATAATACATTCTCTCTTTCTATTCATTTATTTTAGTAAACACTTGATTTAGAGAAAATGGATGATAGAAGAATCCAAATGTGTAACTTTAACAGTGGGAAAGAGACTAACTACTATGTTGAAACCTCTCACCAGTATCTCAGGTCTTACTAGGGAACTGTCACCCTCTCCCCTTTTAGGAAGGCTTATTTTTCAAAATCCAAGTTTTTCATCGTGTTGTGTCTCCCTGAGACTGATAATTACTGCCTTGCATTCTGTTAATGGATCCTAAGCTCCTTCCAGAAAAGGCTACATCTTATTGATTTATTTGTCATAGACACACAAAGAGCAAATGTTGCATGGCAGGTGCCTTATTAATATTTTGTGGCTGAATGAATAACTACGACCTTTGCGTCTTGATTTATGCACTTCAGAAATTCATGGAAGCCTTTGGAGTCAGTTGTCTTTTTTTACTGAATGTACAAACCGACTGCTCTGAATACTTTTGTAACTAATTCAGCTTTCAAATTCAGGTTCAGTGTGTACACATTGAAAATATGTGCCATTTTAAAGCAATTGCTTAGAGTTTGCCCAGCAATTTAATGTATAAAGCATATTTTTATGCTTCTTATTTATATTCATTAATTATTCTAAATACAACAAATGTTTATACACTACATTCCTATCTGGCAGGAAATACTGGTTTATATTTCCATGATATGTTAGTGTTCTGGCTATCATTTCACCCTATTTATATGATAGTCTAAAATATACCTAACAAATAAAAATTTTCATCTGATTTTTCTCTGATGCATTTATTCTATTTCAGATCTGGAATCCTCTAAGATTCCTTGTTCTTATAAGGAGTATTTATTTCCATGACCCTAAGGATTCAAATGGTCTGAGTTTTAGACTGAATTCCACTTTCACATTTTTATCATTTCTTTGTGGGCCTACTATTTCCATTTAGAAAAATCACAATAAAAATACTCCAGGTCATAGCAGTTGCTAGTAGACATTTCTGCACCACAGACCATGGAATTCCAAGTTGTGAGTTCCAGAATTTAGGCAGAATTTAGGCCTCTCATGAATGGAGGCAACACGCAGTCCACAGAAAACAATTGCATATGTGAAAGGCTGAAGCTCTTTTTTTCTCAACCATCCCATGGTGGGAAAGCGGCAGGTGAGACACTGCTGTAGTAAGTGAGCGAGGTGCTGCTTGAACTCATTTACTCATTGGTAACGAGGATGCTAAGAATATGCAGAGGAAAGTCAGCAGGACCTGATCAGCTGAGTATGTTTCTCAGCACAGAAAGAGGCCCATGGTATTTTCCAGACTAGTAACACCCCTTTCATATTTATATACAGAATTAAATAAGAAAACACCATCACAGATTATATAACAGAATGTTGTTTGTATATGTGGTTAAATTTATTTATATTTATAGAGCAACTGCACTGATTTGGAGAGTTAGGCTTAGATTGAATCCAGATAAATAGTCATTGGGTAATAACAGAGAAATGAGTCATTCAAGAGCAAGTGCATCAGGTGACAAACACTGACCCATCCTTCCTCATGGACATCCAACTTTCTTTCCTAATTCTAAGGGTCAGATGTATCACACCTGAGTTTTGTGGACACATCATAACCGATCTCTAAATTCTGGTCACATAGCTTCATCTGTAAACTTAGAAGTCTTAGAAATCCCCCTTTGATGATGAATGATTAGATTATATCTTCTCATTTTCTTCATTTCTGAAAAAATTAAGCTAAATGTGAATTTCAACACACAAAGTTACTAAAAAGCTGCCAGGTCAAAGCAAAGTTCACACATCATTTAACTTCAGTAGATTCTACCTTGTGACTATATGATTAAAAGAGAATAAAAATAAATGAAAACATCATGTAAGTATGGAAATTGTCACATATTTCTCTTTAACAATGGCAAAGACATATGTTCAACTATGTTCAGAGCAGCATTATTTGTAATAGCCAGAACCTGGAAACAATCTAGATGCCCCTCAAACTGAAGAATGGATAAAGAAAATACGGCATATCTACACATTAGAGTACTACACAGTGGTAAAAAAAAAAACAGTGACATTTTCAATTTTGCATGCGAATGGATGGAACTAGAAAACTCCATCCTGAGTGAGGTAACCCAGCCCCAAAAGATGAATATGGTATGTACTCACTCATTAGTGGATAACAGCCATAAACAAAGGTGAGGGGAGAAGAGAGAATAGGAAGAGGGAGAGGAGGAGAGAAGGGAAGGGACGAAGAGAACTTGAGGGAATGGGATAATTGATGGAGGAAAGACAGAAATGAGAACAAGGAAAGAGATGTCTTGATGGAGGGAGCCATTATGGGGTTAGCAAGAAACCCGGCTCTAGAGAAATTCCCATGAATCCACAAGAATGATCCCAGCTAAGACCTAAGCAATAGAAAGAGAGTGTCCAAACTGGCCTTGCCCTGTAGTCAGACTTAGGAATATCTTAAACATCACCATAGAACATTCATCCAGCAACTGGTGGAAACAGAGGCAGAAACCCAGATTGAAGCACTGTACTAAGCTCTCAAAGTCTAGTTTAAGAGCAGGAGGAGTGAGAATATGAGCAAAGAGTTCAAGACCTTGATGGGTTCCCCCACTGCAACAGTCCACCTGAGCTAATGGGAGCTCACCAACACCAGCCAGACTGGGAAGAAACAAGCATAGGACCAAACTAATCCCTCTGAATGTGGTTGAAAGTTGCATGGCTGGAGCAGACGGAGAGGCCACTGGCAGTGGCACCAAGATTTATCCCAACTGCTTGTACTAGATTTGGAAAACCTAGTCTTTTTGGATGGATAACTTGCTCAGCCTAGATATAGTGGGGAAGGCCTTGGACCTTCCCCAGAGCAATGTGCCTTACCCTCTCCGAGGAGTGGATGGGGGTGGGGTGGGGTAACTGGAAGGAATAGGAGGAGAGGAGGGAGTGAGAACTTAGATTGGGTATGTATAATGAAATTTAATAATTTAAATAAATTTTTATAATAAAAAAATTTAAAATAAGATGGCAAAGCTACTAGATCTTCCTGTAAAATATACTGAGAACAACTGTTATAGAATCTGTCATATGAATGGAATTCATTAAACATCTTTTCCAGGATTTACTATGACCCACTTATTCACAATATTAAACAATTTTGGAGTATATACTTTTTGTACATAGTGATGTGTTTCATAACATCATTTACATAGGAGTATATCCATCCCACACCCTTTTTGGTCCTCTCTTTTATTTATACATATTTTATAGGTTAAAATTACAGTTTATTTATTAATTCATGGTTAAAGTAGAGTAAAAGTCATCTGACTAAGACAATGCAATTTAAGATATGAAAACGTTTTAAATCCACACCAGACAGCAACCAAACCCTATTTCTCCATTGTGCATTATAATTTTACCAATGGCATTGACTCAAACGGTGTCTATGTATAGCTGTAAGATAATAGCACTGGGAAAGTGATACTGACAAGGGCTTTTAATGTTTCTTTCATAACTTTTCAATAAGTTTTAAATTCTAATTTGAATAGAGAATGAGACAAATGGTTAGGCATCAGAAAAATGCATAAACTAGTTTGTAGGAGTTTGCATATATAATCTCTAAAGTCTTTTTCAAATGTAATTCTTTTTTGTGTTTTAAAATCTTATGCGTTCATAGGCCACAATTCCCATTAAAACTAAAATGTATATGGATATATATGTATATATGGAACTAAAAGGAGGCAAAGTCACTTAGAGCTGTCTTAAAGAATTCTTTTATACTCTTGGAAGGCAGCATCTCAATATTAAGATATTACTAATAAAAGTGAGAGAGAAATTTAAAATGATTGGCTTTCAATTCAATTACAAGAGGTCTAAAAAGAAATACTGATATATTCTTCAAATCACCATTCTTGGGAGTCAGAAACAGGAGAATCATTAGTTTGAGGTCAGCAACAGATGCAAGGTGAGCTCTTGTCTCTTCTGTCCTAAGTAAAAAGATCCTGTCTCAACAAGAAAAACAAAGAAGTATTCATATGTCTATTTCTCTTTCCTCTATCATCTTTCTTTCTTCTCTCATGCACTCTCACAACAAGATGAAAAACCAGATTCCTGTGAGCAAAATATCAGTAGTAATCAGATGAATCTTAAGGAAAGCAAGTTCCATGCACTGCTGGAGCTTCTGGGATGAAGTTGTTGATCAGCCACTGGAGGTTGTCATGGAAATGTCAACATCCCTTGGGCAAAATGTTGTGAAATGGGTGCAAGAGATTTTTGATTTGCTAGAGACTACTTTATTTCACCATGTAGGGAATATTAAAATTGAATCCAGGTAATAATCAGCTCTATTTTTTTTGTTTTGTACACTTGTATTTGAAGAGGTGGGATATTAATAATCCATTAACTTGAGTTCTATCCTCCTGAAATTCTGACTTGGCCTCACAGTTTCCAGCTCAGCCTAAGGTTGGAATAATCCACTCCCAACCCCATTGTTGCTGGGAATACTGCATTCTTGGTCAAGCTAGAGTGAGAAGAGATGAATAAAGCTAATCCTCTAGGACATGGCTGTTCAAGAAGCTGCTGGTGACACATTTTTCTAATGTACTGCAACTGGTGATTAGTATGTTCATAGAAAAGAGAACGGATATAATTTTTTCGCTGTTAGGAAATGAGATTCTTTTTAGTATAACCAAGAATGGCATTGTAACTATGCTCTATCAATCTGAGAAAATGTAACCCTTGCATTTTCTGTGTTGACACTGGGACCTGTCACATCCAAGTTGAATATATACTGAAACTTTAAATACTCTTGTTAACATCTCAAACATTTTGTAAAGCAAATAAACATTAATTTTTTTTAGAAATCTCTTCTACCAGGGCAAATTCCAATTTTATTTTATTTTATTTTATTTTTTTGAAACAGGGTTACTCTGTAGCTTTGGACCTTGTCCTGGAACTTGCTCTGTAGACCAGGCTGGCCTCAAATTACAGAGATCTGCCTGCCTCTGCCTCCTGAACGTTAGGATAAAAGACATGCACCACCATAGCCTGGCTTCAATTTTTAGTATATTAGCTAGATTTTTTGGTAAACATGTGCTGATTAAAATAATTATAATATGAAACTATGAAATAATTTAAAGACATTAATTAAATTCATAATTTGAAATGAAAAAATAAGTAATATACTGAAGAAGCCTGTGTCTATAAGTGTGCTAAATATTTTAAACATGTTCTTATTTTTGCTTATTATATGGTATACTTACTAATAATGTTCATAGTTATATGATTTTTATCATGTGTACCATGTTAATGAAATTCTTTGGGCTCTAAACATAGACATATGAAATAGGACAGTATCTGATAAATGATATTAAGGTATGTTTTCATTTTTTGCATTGCATTACAGGAAGTAGAAAAATGGATATCATTCTCTGAGGCTTGCTACAGGAAATTAGGGTAGGTGACAATTATCCCTTTACTGAGTTGAGAACCATAGTAAAACCTGAATATATCTCAGGAGATTATTAATTATAAGCATGATGCTCTAGAGGTCAGTATAGATGGTTGAAAAGTGAATTATACTTGACGACTTGTTTAGGTTGTGATGACAACATTTAAATTACAATTTATACTTCAAATGTCATATGACAAAATATCACAGACATGAGGAGAACCAGGTCTTTTAAAATGACGGCAATGCCTCACTAGCTACACTGTATACGCATACACATGTATCAGTTCAACAATGTTCCGGTTCCTCAGAAAGAAGAGATTAATGTTTCTGTGTCCCAATTTCTTGTACATGGGAAAAAAGTAAATATGCATTTCTTAGGAATTAGCCTGGTTATGAGGCTTAGATTAATTTCATTTTTCTGTACTTCTAAGATTCATCACAACTACTTCATGATGATATAATACACAAAATGTTTCATAAAAGATTTGTGTTCTGCAAATTATTACATGCTATTTAAACATCCTAGAGAACCCATGTATCAGTTACATTTCTTGTGACATTAACAGAATGTCTAAAAGAAAAAAAAATACCTTAGGGTCTGGTTTGGATATTTGAAATCCCAAAGCCCACCCTCAGTGACACACATCTTCTAACAAGTCTACACCTACTCCAAGAAGGCTTAAACTTCTCATCTTTGTCAATTGGCATTGCCCCCTAATGACAAAACACTAAAATCTACGAGCCTATGGTGGACAATCTGATTCAAACACCACACCATCTTCACTTAAAATGCAACTTCCTTATTGAATCCACATATTACACATTTAGTGTAGGACTCGAGAAACAATACCAGATTAACAAGGGCAAGAAAGGCCAACCTCTTTCAAGGCCCTCCCATAATTTATATAGCTGAGATACACCCTGTTCTAAGAAATTAAACTCCCTATACTCTCATACACTGTAACATTTTTAAAAGTAAAAGTCATTTTATCCATTGAACTTTCAACTCTAATTTTTCTTAAAGAGGATTTATATATTTTGCATGAATAAATATTTGTTTGTGACAGCTCTCACTTGGAATGGATTTTCAGCTATGTTATGCCATAAAGAAAATGTGCTGGGCAACATATCAAACTGTTTTAATTGTTATACAATAGAGTGTTAAATAACAAAAACCGCATCTCTGATTGTCACAAAACTGTACTGCCATTGTATTCAAAGAATCACAAAAACCTGAAATCGGGAAGTAAGATTAGATAGAAAAGAGTCAATTTGTTCTTTCTTGACTTTTTAAAGTATTGGCATATAAAGCAATGAATTTCATAAAGAGATTTTCATCCATGTTACCTTCTTCCTCCTGCCTTGTCTTAGGCCCCTGTTCCTCTCTGTCTGATTCATTTTTCCTTCCCAATTTACCAGTTTCTGCCAAATACATTCTGCCTTTTTCCCCTCCACTCAAAATCTTCCCTTAAAATCTGTTTCCTGTCTTGGGGTCTGTGTCATGGGTTGAATGGGAAATGCCCTGGCAGGTGTCTGCGTTTAACTGCATGGTAACCAGTTGGTGGTGCTTAATAGGGAGATAATAGAGCTTTTATAATGGGGTCTTGTAGAGGAGGCCGCTTTATATGTTCCTGGCTGCTCAACCCCGAAATAATCACACAGAAACTGTATTAATTAAATCACTGCTTGGCCTATTAGCTCTAGCTTCTTATTGGCTAGGTCTTACATCCTAAACTGGCCCATCTCCATTAATCTGTGTATCATCACACGGTTGTGGCTTAGCAGATAACACTCCACTGAAGATTTTGTCTTTAGTGGGGCTGCATGGCATCTCACTCATTCTGCCTTCCTTTTCTTAGAATTCAGTTTAGTTTTCCCCACATACCTCTCTTCTGCCCTGCACAAGCCCAAGACAGTTTGTCTATTAACCAATAGGATTCACAGCATACAGAGGGGAACCCCACATAAGAGTTTTGCTAGGGAGAGTATATCAATGTGGGCACAGATTAAGTGTTTGTAGCATCACCCCACTTCCAGGTGACTGCCTCTGTTTGCTGGTGTGCTAAGTAAAGGACTGCCTTCTCCATACATATCTTCCTCATCCTCACCATAACGGAATCCAGTCATCTGGAGCTGTAAAGCAAAATAAATATTTTCCTTAAGTTGCTTCTGGTTATAATGTTATACCACAACATAAAAATAGAAAGTACAGCATATTTTCTTTTACCACCTGTGCACACATACATGCACACAAGCATGCTTGTGCACATATGCACATATATGCCACCCACACACAAGCATGCACACATACATGCACACAGACACACATACAATTATGAACACACATTCACACATATACATATCCAAATACAACCATATGATTTGATTTTAACACTGAGGTATTTGCTTTTCTGGGTCTTTTAAAGTTTAATTTTATTTATTATCACTGCACGTATGTTTATGTGTGTTTTACCTACATATACATGTATGTACCACATGAGTGAAGGAAAGAAGAGAGTGTCAGCTCCACTGACACTGGAGTTACAATTGGTTTTGGTTGGCCTTGGGTATGCCAGGAATTGAACCAGGAGCTTCTGTTAGAGTAGTAGTAAATGATCTTAACAGTTGAGCCACCATTCCAGTCCCAAGTCTGGGATAATCTGGATACTAATTACAAGTCCCATCCATCTTCCCGAAAACACCATTATTTCTTTTTTCTTTCCACTGTGTGAGTGAAAGAGGAAAAAAAGAAACAAAAACAAACAGAGAAACCAAGAGCACAAGGTCTCAGATGCATTTATTTCCTCTTAGAGGAGTAGTCAAAGACATTTAGCAAAAGTCACAATGATGATGCTAGTGGGATTTGTCATTCTCTTCCAATTAAAGATGAGGAGGCAAGGACATTGGTCTGTTCCTATTACTTACAATCAAAGCTGCTGTACCCAGAGTCACACACTCTGGTATTTCTCTAAACCCCACACACTCACTGCCCTCAGGAACAGCAGGATTCCCAGTAGACACACATCCATCAACTCAGGATGACAGAAAAAGTAAACTTGTTGGTTAGGATTTTGTTTTAAATTTTGTTTGTTTTTGTTTTGAGCCCTGACTGAAGTTTCAGAAGTGACGTGTCAATCCTTTTAAGCGTGAGCAGTGACTTTACATTGCCTAGGGAGACGTTGATTTAATGAAAGTGGCACAGAGAAAATGATACAATCAAGTTTTATAATTCATTACGCTTGCTGGGTATAAAGACTCACAAATTATTAGAACCTGAACAACTTAGCAATTGTAAGATATTGAAGAAGAAAAAGGCAAATGGTCCTCAGAGACAAAGGAAATGGTGATTGTTTCAGAATCATTGAATTCTGTTGCTTACTTTCTTCAGTTATCTATCAGTGGATATTTGTACATTAATCACAAATATGGTATTGGCAAGACTAGGTTGAACATCTCGTGTTTGGATCAGGGATTTCTTGGATAAATACTGTTCCTAAGAGTCATCACGATTCCAGAGTTGAACTAATACTTGCTAGTTGAAGACGTGTGCGATTAGTCTTCCCAATGTTTGTGTTTTTCTTTTCCCTGAAAAGGAGGAGAGAGGAGGATGAACAGCAGAAGGAAAGCATTATTGTTTGTAGTGCAGATCAATGTGTAGCACATAGTCTATTCACAGAAATTTTATTTCTTGGGACAGAAGTTTATCTGGTCAAGGGGCATGTGACAAAGCTTGGAAAAATAAGTGACAAACATCACATATTGCCTGGTTACTTCTAGAAATGCAGTCTTTCCTATGGATGCAAGTGATGGGAAGATGAATCATGCAGAGGAAATCTCATCATCATCATCATCTGAATCCATGGTTCTCCTGCTGTGGTCATTGTCATGTATCTACCTGAGCTGTGGAGGTATGAAAGTCATCTTGGTAGAATGTGGAATAGAATCTGGGAATTATGATGCAGAGGTCAGTAGACTGCTTGGCTTTAGATTCTCACAGCTCTGGATGTTGTTGTCAGGATGCTGAACCAAGCCTGTTCCAGCTTTGCCCACGACATCCATTGAAATCATATCAACAAAAGAAACAGAGAACTGCTTTTCTGGGACACCAAACCTAGTGAGTTGTTTCGTACTACACAGTTCTCATGACCCAAAGTTTCCTCCTTACAAAGCCAAAACTACAGTGGGCAATGCAGACAGGGATATCAAAGATGATGCAGCAGGAAAGAGAGACCAGAACTCATTCTAAAGATGTAATTGTATAACTTGAGAAGGATACCCAGGGGCATATGTGTGGTCAACATTCTCAACTAGGGCTACTTTCCCTGAATATCACATTGCACAGAAATAGATCCTGGGTTGTTAGAAGGGACTAGAAAGACACATTTTAAATGAATACAGAAGTGCAGAAGCTACAAACTGTCTACATGAAAGGCTCTAGAAAAATAAATAGAAAGAAATTTGGCAAACATGTAACTTCATTCTTTGTTTTAAAAATTCAGTATGTATGTAATTATGCTTTGTTTTATTACTTGATCTCATTTTTCTCCCCAATCCTGATCTTTTCTTGCTGCTTTCTTTCCTTTCTCCAAATAGACTGTGCTTCTAAATTTATACAATAGATTCCTATATTCTATTATTCTATCTTGTTCCCTTCCTCCATTAAGACCTCTTCTTCTCTTTCCTGCATCCTCTTTCTGCTTTGTACACATTGCATATACACATAAACTTAAACAGGCACACACACATACACAAATTTAAAACTAGATTCTGTATATATCCTAGTTGCTATGATAAAGACCATGAGTAGAAGCAGTTTGGGGAGAAAAGTTTTATTTTGTCTCACAGTTGTGGTCCATCAGGAAAGGTCATGAAGGAAGTGAAGTAAATACCTCAAGTTAAGAAATAGATTAGAGACCCACGATGACTGCTGCTTATTGACTTGCTCCTCAGAATTGCTCAGCTACCTTTCTTATACAGCCAAGGGCTATCTGTCCAGGAATGGCTCCATACACACTGTGATGGGGCCTTCTTCCTGAATTGATTACTGAATCAAGAAAATGCTCCATAGACTAGCCTACAGACTGGTGGAGCCACTCTCTCAATTGAGGATCCTCTTCTCAGACAACTCCAGTTTGTGTCAAGTGGACAAAAAAAATCTCAGTAGAGCAGTGTATGAAAGGCAGTATTTGCCTTTCATTTTTTTGCTTTATTAACGTAATCATTTCCAGTTCCATTCGAATATGAACATAATGATTTCCAGTTCCATTCAGTTTAATTTTAGCCATTCATCTATTGGTTCACATCTAACATTGATCTATGTATTAGGGATTATGAATAATGCAGCAATAAGCGTGAATATGCAATCATCTGTTTGGGAAGACATTGAGTCCTTCAGCTATTTACCCAGGAACAGTACAGCTGGAGAAAAAAACAAAACACTAGGTATGTTTTCCATAGTGTCTCTACCAATTGACTCTTATCAGCATTGACCAGTGGTACAACTTCCAATACCTCTTTGCTACCTTAGGTTTCTCTGATAATAAAAATCAGTATGCCCTGCAATAGAATTTCAAAGTAGATTTAAGCTGAATTTATCTGATTGCCAAAGATGTTGAATATCATTTTGGTTTTATGTTTGTTCATTTGTTTCTGTGTTTGAGAAAGTGCTTATGCAAGGCAGGTTGTCCTAAAACTTGCTAGCTAATCAAAAGAAGGACCTTGAATTCCTAATTTTTCCATCCTTGACTTTCAAGTTATTAAATTACAGGTGGATAATACCATGTGTAGATGGAGATTTCTGTCCTTCCTTGCCCCTCAGCTACTCAGTCCCAAGTAAACATACAGAAACTGTATTAATTACAACATTGTTTGGCTTATGGCTCAGGCATATTTCTAGTATTTCTAGCTAGTTCTTACCTCTTAAATTAAAACATTGCTATTAATCTATGTATTTCCATAAGGCTGTGGCTTATCAGTAAGGTTCTGACATCATTCTTCTTTGGCAGCTAAGAAGAATTGTTGTCTCCTTGACTCTGCCTTCTTTCCTCCTCTGTCTCTGCTTAGATTTCCTGCCTTGCTATATTCTGCCCTGCCATAGGTCAAAGAAACTTATTTATTAACAAATTAAATGGTAATAAAACATATTCACAGCATACAGAGAGGGATCCCACATCAATAATGCATACCATATTTGTTTCAAATAGCTATTGCTCATTAATTTGTATTTGTTTTTAAATTTCTATTTCATTCATTAGTTATTTATTGAAATATTTGTGTTTTTGAGAGTTATTTAAGTTTCTTTTTCAGTTTTTCAATATAATCAGGATATCAGCTTCCTTTCTAATGTAAATTGACAAGGATTATTTATTTTCCTATATACTGTTTCTTCCTCATGGAGACTGCCTCTTTTACTATACTATTTTTAATTTCAAATAATTCTTTCTGTTATTTTAAGCTTTTATATTATTTATTGTGTCACTGAAAATCTCTTCAGATAGATAGTCTTGGCTTATCTTGAGCATTTTTCCCTATATTTTCCCCAAGCAATTTCAATGTTTAAGGCCATACATTAAGGTCACTGATCCATTTATGCTAATCTTTTTTTCAGGATGAGAAATATGAGTCTAATTTCATTCTTTTTATGTGTTAGTCCAGTGTTTCTATTCCTATTGAAGAGGCTGTCTATGTTCCATCAAATTTTCAAACTTGTTTTGCAATACTTTCAATTTATTACAATGGAAGAGTATTTATTTTTTTCTCAGTAGACTGTTAACTTATTAATATCTCAGATTTGGAGGTTGGGACTTTTTCTAAAACTCTTGTATTTTGTTCTGAAAGATGAATAAGTGATTGCATTAGCTAATAATTTGGAGCTTTTTCTTTTCCTTTTGTTTTGGAAGTATTGAAAAGAACAATGGGCACAAAAAAAAGAACAATTTCAAGTTGTGATATAGAATTAAAATATGCATGCTTATAATATTTTATAAATTACATAAAACATTAAAGCTTTTGCTTTACAAGATTTTTTGCCAAAATAAAAAAAATGAATTTTCCATGCCGCACTGTAAAGGGGAGGGCAAATAATTTAATTTTATTTGAAAATTTTATGGAATGACCTTACCTGCTTGAGAGACTTGCTTCTAAACTTGAAGTTACAAGGAAGTTGAGCCATTGGCATTTATACTGGCATTGTGTTTCTAAAAACCTATGTCCAGTAGCAAACTGCATGAAAAAGAATAAGACAGAACTCTGATTTGTGGTTCTGTTAACTTATTTGATATATTACTTTTGAATAGATATTTATTTTTAAGAAAGATAACTCAGGGGAAACCAAACAGACTCCACATATTGGGCTACTACGAAAATAAAAGAAAAAGGGGTTGATTTCCAGTTGACTCAAACAGCTGCAGGGCTTCCCATTTGTATTCTGCCTGTTTTCTTGAAGGAATCTTTGTTAACAGATGACTGACACAGATTTGCATTTAATTTCCTTGGAGGCAGAGAAAATCCTAAACCATTAGTTATTTTACAGAGTAGCAATTGACCAATTAATAATTGAATCCACAGTGACAAGACTTAATCTCAGTCCACCGCAATACTTGAAAAAGTACCAAGAATTTTTTTTTCAAGTGATTTTTAGAAGTTGTTGCCAGAGATGCGCCGTAGGTGGCGTGGGTTAGGAGGTTTAGCCAGGATGTCAGTGAGCAACTGGCTGTGTGACTGCAGCAGCTGGAGTAACATGTAATCCTCTTTGACCGGAAAACATGAGTGTCACAAAGAGATAACCCATAATGACAGTTTAATCAGTCTACAGAGTAATGACAATTACAGAGATTAAAAAACTACAGGGAGAGTCTGCATATATTGAACAATGGGATATTTATCGTAAATGGGCTGTGTTTTGCCATTCATGTTTAGGAAGAGCAGAAGACTCTAGTACTCTAGATGCAAGGAATTCAAATTGAAATACTACCAAGTAAATACATACATTACTGTCAGACATCTGCATGGTGTATCCATTGCTGTTTTTATTTCTGCATTTACTTATATATTATTTATGTATTCTTTTCTGAGTTTTCTCTTTTCTTTGTTTCCCTTACTATCAATTTTCTTTTTTATTTACTTTTTTATGGCTTGAATCTGTACTGTCACCAGTATATACAAGGATTTAAAAATTCTCTGTCTCTGCTAAAAGCCAGATTTAAAGCCTCAGTTTGCCTAGTTTAATCTCAGTAACACAAGGAATGCTGGATTAGAGTTTCACTTCTGTTTAACTTCTTTGCAATCCATCATGAGCCTTCCTGCACTCTATTTAGGGAAATGCCATTGGCCTTTATCAAGTTTATCTTCCCCTAGGTCATAGTAACCAAAACCAAACACAAAGCATGAAATGCTCTACAAATGTTTACAAAAGCTTAATGGCTACGGGGGAGAAATGTCATCTTAGCAATATTAAATATTTGAAATATAAATATACTATTTCTCAATTTTTTAAATTGCTTTTAACTGTGAGGTGCAGCTATCAATGTCCCATTACGATGAATATTTTATAAAATCCATCCCAGGAAACAATATTCTATGATGCTATGGTGATATTATATTTCTACTTCAAATAATTTTTAATAATTTTATTTAATATATGTAAATACAACGCACTGAGGGCAATCTTGTAGTCATACTCACAATTTATATAAGGAAGCCCAGGCAGAAGGTCTGAGAACTCTAATGCCGAGCCTGCTCTACAGAGAAAAATTTTATCTCAAACAATTCTCAAAATAAGAACAGCTAGAATACAACATTCATTTTGTGTAGAGATTCTGTATTCTGTGCTGCTAATGTCAACGGAGAACTGGATTCACTGATTTAAGGGGTCATGAAGACTTGACAGAATTTAGCTATGCTGAAACACAAGGCAGGAAAGTCTTAACCCTGGGTAGGGTTAACCATGACAGAGCAAGAGGCCTTCAGAATAGAGAAGAGCTTGTGCCTCTTCTGTTTCCTAATCCCACTTCTCACTGCTTGACACCCATCTCTGCCAGAACAGAAGGAAGACCCTTTTCTTTCTTGTTGATTCCTTTTCAAAGAGGAGGCCTAGAGCTCTTAGCAGACAGTCTTTGCTGTAAACCTAAAAGGTGCTGGGAAAAGATTTACATTTCAAAGATTCAGAGAAAGCTTTCTCAAGTAAGTGCAGTAAAGAAAGCTAAGACCCCTGTGCTCAGGAGGAATACCAAATTTAAACAGCAGAGCTAGTCTGGTACCTAAACAGTTTATTATTCTGGTATAGTTTGTAGACTTCCTATAAATTTCTACACAGGCATTGAAGTAGTCTATCAATAGAAAGGAACTGCTTTTGTCTTCCTCTTCATCCTCTTTCTTCTTCCTTTCCTCCTTCCTTCTGTCCTTTCTTTTCCTGTCTTTTCTTTTCATTTTTTTTGTTACATATCTCCCCATGATGTTCAAGTGTCAAGTGGACCCAATAACTTGATCCAGACTATAGAGGAAGATTTGATTAAATTTACTATTTCAACAAAGGTGATGTTGCTAGCAGTTTTGTACATGTTCTTGGTCCTGTTTAAGAAGAATCCTCCTTAGCTAACACATATTTACATTATTTTCTGTTTTTTAAAGATTTATTCATTTTATTATGTGTCTGTGTGTGTTCTGCCAGAAGGCCCATGTATGGAGATAGGAACAGGGTGTCATATTCTTTATTTTGGAAGTATGGATGATGTGAGTCATAAGAAAGGTGCTTAGCCTGAAAGACCAGTCCTTTGCAGGAAGAATAAGTAATCCTAATCGCAGAATCATCTTGATAAGTTTTGCTAAAATTCTTATTCAGCACTAGAAATTTATTTATAAATAAATATCAGTAATTATATTTATTTCTTTGGTGCTACATTTCTATAACAAATTCACTCATGTGCGAGGCAAACATCTGTCTAAACAATGTACTCACATGTGTATTTCTGCTTTCTCTGTTTTCTCATTTCCCAAATAACTCTCTCTCTCTGTGTCTCTCTCTCTTTAACATTCTAGCTGATTTGGCCTCTCCTAGCTATAGCTTTTTCCTCTGATTCATTGTCGGTATAAACCCTGTCTACTCTCAACCACATTTTCAAACCGCAAGTCCAAAGTGGGACTGTCATTCAATTCTCATTTATTTGTCTCTGTCAGGAATCACATTGGAGAACTGTCCATAGTCCAGTTCGTGAATCAGCCGTTTTATAATTTTATTAAATAGATTTGTTTAAAATATTTTGTTTTCTATTTGTTTAAAATCAGTCAGTACTTTTGTTCTCTTTATTTTTCGGTTCATTTTTAATTAAATTGGTCCTATGGAACGTTACTGTAATCGGTCAACTAATATTGTTGAGTTGATGCTCCAGTTGCTGGTGCTTTGGGAAATTTAGGATCAGGATTCCATGTGTACTAAAAGTCAGTTTATATAAAGGAAATTTCAGCATAAAGGACGAGACAAACACAGAAGAGTGTACAAATCCCAGGGAAGGCAATTTGATTAAAGCTAGTAGGGCCAGTAACAATGAGCTTGCTAATACATCCCTGGTGTTTCCTGATATTCTCCTGGGCATAATTTGATAAGGAAAATGTTTTGAGACATCATTTGGAGCTATATTATTTTAAACAACAGCTTTAAAAGAAAGAATTAATTGGCATGTATTATTTTGAAGATTAAATGCTAATGTTATGGGGAGCCCCCCACAGATGATCACTCGAACACTGTTCGTAGACACCTGAAAATATTCCAGCCGACTGGGACTGCACACAGGTATTCAGGACCTAAATGGAGTCTGAGCGTCTAGAGCAAGGGGCTTTCTAAGGCATCCTGTTCTACAGCTGCAGCAGGAGGTTTTGCATAAGCAAGCAGTTTAACAGAAGCTAAGATAAGCCCTTAGCTGGTGAGGGAGTTTTGCTCAAGCAGGCAGTTTAGCAGAAGCTAAGATGCCTTAATGGGGTTGGGGTCACATTTTAAACTTAGGTTTCTCTAATAAAGTTGGGGAATTTTCCAAAACATTTTTCATCAAGGAAATCAAATTCTACTAAACTGAAATGGCCTCAAGAAATTAAAAAAGGCAGAGGTACTGTCTTACAATGTCACATTAAGACAATATAAAAGGTTCAATTTGGCAATTTAATTCATTCTTTTCTTATGAAATATAACTTTAAAATTTATCTTTGATTCCTTTTCTCCTGTTTAGGTTACATCTTATGACTTTGTTCTAATGAAATGGGCCTTGAGAATTTGATGAGTATCTAAATCAAAGTATGATTCATTTGCTTAGAAGGATTCTAAATAAAGTTATACAAAGAACTTTCTTTACACAGAATTACCACCACTTTCTATGAGGGCTAATCCAATTCATAAAACAATGTTAATTTTCCTGGATGGTCTTTTTTCAACAAAATCTGTCAATGTTAAATGGATGATAAGTTCTGATGTGCTTCATAGTTCTCCAATATGATTAATTACTAGGCAATCAGGCTTAACCCAGCAATTCTATTTTTGTCATAACAGGTGCATATTATTTTGTTGAATTAGATATTGGTGGAAAACAAAACAGAACTTCAGAGTTTCAACATTCACCTAAGATATATATAAAAACAGATGGTAGAGTTTTCCCCAGCATAATCATTAGTTGTCATTACAGACATATGGCCCTCTACTCTCACCAGATATCATTTCCTGATGTAGACTAGAGATGGTGTGTGTGTGCGTGTGTGTGTGTGTGTG
>LOEQ01000588.1:104596-121622 GCA_001685075.1 Bramus lutescens | reverse complement strand
GAGAGAGAGAGAGAGAGAGAGAGAGGCTTTCACAAGTCTTAGGTTACATTTGGAAATTTTCTCTTATACAAGCCTAGAATTGTATACTAACCATGTGACTAAGATAATTAATTTATAAATTGTAGTCTTCAAACACACCTAAGCTATAGCTATATTACTAAAAAATCTTCTTTTATTATTTTCTTTCTGCTTTTTGTCTTTTTTTAAAACTCCTTATGAGTACTTAATCTGATTTGCTCAATAGTGACCCCAGAAAGCAGTTATGTTCAATGATCAATAACAACTAGTGAAAGTATTTACTAAGGATATGATTTCCATATGTCACACAATGTTTTCATACATTGCAGGTTAGTCTCCACTGTGAAGGATTAAAATTATGAAAAATTAATCCAACTCTCATGTTTAGATACAGGATGTTTGGGGAAAGACTGAGTCTGAGCTCACATAACTGAGTTACTATGGCTTTGTATGTGATGTGTTCATACACACTCTCTCCCTCTTGACATTTGATGCCCTGAGTTGCTAAATGAGTTGTCAGCTGCAGATCCTCAGCCGTTTCAGTCTCTTGGCCTTCCATCAGAACTGTGAGAAGACTTCTCCCTTCAATGGCAGGAGACTAAATCGTGCAACAGCCACAGCTTATTCCTTTGCTCCATTTACATATCAGATTGTTAAGTGTATAGATTAAACACATTCGTGGTTAACTCAGAGTCACCAACAACTCACAAGTGTTACATTAAGGAAGGAAATAAAAGCACTCCCCCTTAGAGTCCAAATTCACACCCTTACTCCACGTTCCTTATGCCTTCAGTCCACTCACTGCTGTGAGTCTGAATTTGTCCTACCTAAAAACTGTCTTTTGATTTTGTCCCCAAGTTTGTGTCTCTGTATGACTGTTCCTGAGTCTGTCTTTTGTGTGTCTGTCCTAACAAAATTCTCTATTTTCTTTTTTCTTGGACAACATAGAATAAATTACATGGGTAAGGAATGTGATGCTTTGCAGAAAATTTCTAACTGGTTTTACAAGGGACTCAATCACTGCCTCTGACAAACACAAACTCACCCAACTAGTAAACACCACTGCTTAATATCCAATATCCATAAATGTTGCATTAGCTTTTATGGTAGATTTTAGAAGATTGCTTTCAACCTCTCTTGCCTTCAACAAATGATACATGCACTTTTTTTGTGGGAAGAGTACAGAATTTAAGACTACAACTATGCTTTAGCTTAGGGTGTTGAATTACATGGAAAATCCAAGACAAGTAAGGTTTATTGCTACATTGTTCTCAGTGTTCTCATAGCAAGCTAAACAAGCAGGTGAAATACACAGTGGGGCAACAGCCTTAAGTCTTAAGTGACCTGAAAGTGTATTGTTAACTCTGGCTGTTCAGTCTAGTCTCTTAGACTGTGAGAGATATTTTCATAATATTACATGGCCACCGTTAGGTAGTTACATAGGTGTTATCAGGTTTGAAATTTTGATGACCACCACTCTTAAAATCCACATCCTTGTAATATAGGACGGGAAATTGAAGGCTCTACATCCTGTTAAGAGTACTAGTCCTGGATGGAAACCTGACAGCTAACACTGCCTTGAAAGTCATTAATAGACAACTAAGTCTGCTTAGATCTTACAAATATTCTATCCAACAGAACGCTTTCTGAAACATACAAACAAACAAATACAGGGGTACATTTTTGATCCCTCTTCTAAGAGTCAAACCTGTAAGACCCATGAGTCACCTGGATAGGAAATCACCCTATCTGTCCTCAAGATCTTATAAGTTGTACAAAACTGCCTAAGCTATAGATCAGATCTTATTCAGGCTCAACTCTCAAGAGGATATGGCTCCATAATGGTCCTTTTGGCCAATGTCCTCTCTCAGTTCCAGAGGATGCGCTGTCTTCTACTCTGAAGCAATGTGCCTGATGATACATCAGTACTTGTGTCTTGTCAGATTTCTCTGGATTGGATCCCGAAATTTCAACAGGATTAATAAATGTTAAAAATATGAAATTATGCTTATTAATTTGGAGATTTGTTTTAGAGAACAATTGAGAGTCTACCTGTATAAGAAATGACATCGTAGCCCTCAAATTTCAGAATTAAAACAAATGAAAATAATAGGTAAAATATCATTTATATTTGGCTGCATTTGGATCATTTTCTAAAAATATATCTGTATTTTTCATACAAGCTGCATCAAATTTAGATTAATTGCACAGCAGGATTATAATACTCAACAGTAATACCTAATAATGTAATAACCAAGGAAGTACAGTTTAAATATCTTCCCTCTAAAAGTAAGTTGTGGTTTCATTAATTAGCTCAATTTATTATATATCAATTATACACATGTTGAAGCATCACAGTGTACTCTATAATTGAATTATCTATGAGCTTTCAATTAATATAATGCTTATAATAAAGAAAATTTTAAGATAAGCATAGGACTTAAAGTTATGATTTATTTAGAATTTAAATTTTGGAAACTCTATTTCCATTTCTTTTTTACATTTAATTTTAATTATCTAGTCTTTGAGAATTCCATACATATATGTAATGTACTTTGATAGTATTAGTTCATGTTAGTTTCCTGCTGTTCCCCTATAGTTCTTGAAGTCCTCCCATAACCTTTTCAACTTTGTATACTAATTTTATCATTATTATCTTTCTTTCTAGCTCACTGAGTCCAAATACTGCCTATATATACATAAGTGTAGGGCCACTCATTGGAGCCCAGACAACTTGTAAGAGGTCAAATCCCTTAAGGAAACAGTATTCCACTGCAATCAACAGTCAATAGCTTTAGACTGTGTACAGGGCCTTTGCAAGCCCCTCTCTCACCATGCCAATGTGTTGAATGCTTGTCCCTAAGCACAGTCCAAGTGCATCTGTCTCCTGCTCACTGGGATTGGAAGTCTGCTCTCTGAGTCTGCTGTAGAATATTTTATCACTTACTAGGCAGGAACAGTTTCTGTAGGAAGGTTTCAGCTATTTTCTCATGCTAGCAGATTCTATTATTTCTTCTTCTTGACCTTTGGTCAAAACTATAGCGCTTAAGAAGAAACTATTGTGTTGTTGGTTGTAATAAATTAAAAACTGTTTACCTTTGATAAATAAATTATCCCTTACATGTCTGCATGTTTCCAGCTCTAAAATAGAGCATGCACACAGTATAAGATACAGTTCAAAATCCTCATCTCAGAGAGTAGACAGGAACATTGACCTATTTTTTTTCTTCTCTATTCCTCTGCTTTTCCTATTTTACTTTAATCTTGAGAATTTTATGCATGCACAAGATGAAACACAATCATATCCACTTTCCATTTCCCCCTTTCTACTGCCCTCAAATCCCCTCCAATGTGGCTTTTTCCCAAATTGATGTGCTTCTCGAACTGTTTGACAACAAGTTAAGTCCAGTTAGTGCTGCCGCTATGACTGTGAATATGGAAGTGTTCAGTGGGACAAAAGAAATGTTCTAGCGGTCACACCTTCAAGGAAAATAGTATCCTCTTTCTCAGGAGCTGCTGATTGCCAATAACTCCGCAGTAAGGAATGAGGACAATGCCCAGCCTTCACCTGTACCTGAGTTTTATCTGGATTAATTGAGGTCTTGTGCATTAACTATAGTTGGGGTGAGTTCATGGGTGAGAGAGCCACATATGTTTTATTCCCAACTTTGCATTTTGAAGCACTCCAAGATATCACCTCTCTCTCACCATATTTTCGTTACTTCATCTACGATCTCTCCTAAACTTTAGTGGTGAGGGTAGGGGAAGAGCAGAGAAAGATATCTAAAATTTTTTCTTTGTTTCCAAGACAGGGTTTCTCTGTGTAACTTTGGAGCCTGTTTAGGAACTCGTTCTGTAGACCAGGCTGGCCTTGAACTTACAGAGATCCACCTGCTACTGTCTCCCAAGTGCTGGGATTAAAGTCACAAACGACCACTGCCCAGCCTATATGTATATATTTAAATGAAAAAGCATGATTTCAAAAGATTGCATTGTATGAAGTCAGAATTATTGTACATAATATGTACTCAACATATGGCAACTCAAATTAAAGATGATTTGGCAGCACTACATTACAAACCACGGGTACATTTTGAAACTTTTCACTGTATTTAAATAATCTTGAAATATTGTTCATATCAAGGAATCTGTTGCCTAATAAATTATTGAAATAAATTGTGATTTTTGTAAGTGTGCTTTGATTGTGTATATATGTATTACTTAGAAAACTATGGGTTTTACAGAAATACAAGATACATGACTACATATGCTAGAAATTGTATTTATTTTTCCCTGTGCCATGGCTTTGGATGTGATTGGTATCTATTCCTCATTTCATTGTGATTATAATATATTCAAATGTCTAGAAGAACTTGAAAGCATAAGGTGTATCTTTTTACTCTCTGACCCCTCAACACAAGCCACATTCACATCCTGTCATATCCGTTGTTTAATTTTAATCGACAAAAATATGGACTTATTTCTTACATTTTCTGTATTTTTTCCATTTTGCATGTCTATTGGACAAGAATATAAAATTCTTAGTAAATATGCAATAATTTATATAAATTTTGTATAAATTATAAAGACCTATGGCTGGGCTACTTAAAAAACAATGAATTAGTTTGATTTTCTTTCTTTAGAAGTTGAGATGCCCTGTAATTCCAGTCTCAGATGTTTACATTCATTAATAGTCAATATAATATACATAACTGCTATTGAAATCAAACATTTTCAATAGCATAAAAAATAACCTAGTCATTAAATATACTTAAAATGACTGCATTTGACAGTTTGCTGTTTCAATATTTTATTTGATCTTTTCTCGTGCAAATATCCATGAGAATACTGATTTAGAAAGTTGTACTTTGGTAAAATACGGATGTTTAATTTTATTTTAAAGTCTACTAACTCAGCATCTAGAATACGGTAAATTTAAAAGTTAAGAGAAATTCTGCTCACGAATAAAGGGAATATTTTATTTATTACCATTTATGAAAACAAGAATAACAAGCAAATTCTTCTAAAACCCAACTGTTAATGAGTCAGTAGAAATTCATATCACAAAAGTAAGGCCAGACTCTGAGACGTAGCAAAAAGCCATGTATCAGTAAAATATGCATAGGAAAACAATATTGTTTGCAAAGTTAAATGAGTGGAAATCTAGAGATAATGACTTGAAGGACTGAAAAGTGGAAAGACTAAAGGCATAAAGAGAAATATGTGCATACAATCTTTTTCTGAATTTGGAAATATTCTTCTGACATTTTACCTGTATGAAACAGTTGTTTCAAAAAACAATGCTGAATACTTGCAATTATCATCCAGTAAATCAATAATGATAGATCCTAATAGTTACGGGATACTATTTGCAGTCCAAGTCTTCTGAAGGTTTCACATTGGTTAAAATAAGTATCTCTGTAGATTTACTAGAGAGGCATCATCATCATCATCATCATCATCATTATTTTGGCTTTTTGAGACAGGGTTTCTCTGTGGTTCTCGAGACTGTCCTGGAACTAGCTCTTGTAGACCAGGCTGGCCTTGAACTCACAGAGATCTGCCTGCCTCTGCAGGGGGGAATTATTATTTTAATGTAATAGATATGTGTAACAACTTAGTGAGGTTAATTTATCACATCAGATAATTAGAAAGTAGTAATTCTTGAAGGATAAAAATGCGAAGACAGTGAGCTGTGTAGACTGCATGGTGAGAGAAGGAGATTATTGGTCAAAGGGAACACAAGCTCGGTTAATTTTAGGTCCCACATAGTGGGGACCCTTAGTAATAGTGCACCGTTTGCTCGATTTGCAAATATGCTGAAATCCCGACTCTTGGCAAGGTGAAGCTTGTTTGGAAATAAGTTTGAGTTGGGTGTTCCACTTAAGTGAGTTTGATTTGAGTAAACTGGTCTTGATTCCATCTTACTAGTATCTTTAAGTTAAATGAGACAAGATTATACACATGTAGTTGAGTAAAACTGGTCTTAATTCCATTTTACTAATAGCATTAAAGTAAAATGAGACAAGATTATGCACATGTTCTAAACACTTTCTACAAGTCAAGAAATAGCAAGGAGCACCAGAGCAGCCGAAACTAAGCCAGGCGTGGGACACGTTTATTTGAAGGAGTTTCCAGAAAAGCTTGTTCACACTAACAAGCTGATTTTATACCTTTAGCTTCCAGGAGAGAAAGAAAACAGACACTTACTGTGAAAATTAGTACAACGCAACAACCAAATCTTTAGAATTAATACCCAAATATAAATAATAGGAATATACTCATAACTAAGATTTGGGTAGCCTATTGTCTAACACTACATTTGAAGAAACCATTTTGCCCATAATTTGAATATATTTATGAAGTGACTTATGTATTTAGAGATTCTTTAATTTTAGTATTAAAGATAGACCACATATTATATAATACTATATAATTAGATACTAAGTATCCATAATTCATTTTTTAAATTAGTTTTTAATTTTTTATGTTGATGAGTGCTTTGCTTGCATGTAGATCTATGAAAAAGGTGCTGGCATGGTGCCCACAGAGGCTGGAAGATAACATTGCATCCCCTGAAACTCTGGTTACCTATGGCTGTGTGCTCCCATACCGGTGCTTGGAATTGATCCTGGTCATCTGGAAGGGAAGCCAGTACTGTTAAACACTGAGTCATCTTTATAGCACCAAAGTGTTCATAATCTTTCATTCATATCAAAAGTTTAAGGAATGAGTTCCTACAATAAAATTGTAAATTATTCCCAATGAAGCTTTTCTATAAATATTTATGAGCACTATATGAACTGAGAGGAAACTTTTATTGCACTGAAGTTCTAATTATATAATTAATATATATATATAATTACCATAAAAAGTTAGTTTCTGCATATTACAATATTTAATAATATTTGTGTAGAATTAGATTCATTGACATTGTTTATTTTAATTACAATTAATTAAATACAAATAGATGCTTAAATAATAGGCAGTATTTAAACCAATAGCTTCCACAACAAAGAGGAAAGAAAATGAATACAGACCAGAAAATACAAGAGAACCCAAACCCACATAAATAAGGGTCTCAAATGGTGAGGTGTCAAGGGGGTAAACAGGGATGAGAAAACGAAGAAAACAGAATTCTGGGAATAGGAGGTCTTACATACACAAACGGACTCTATCAAGCAAGTTGACTAAGATATACAACATCTAACATACAGGTTTGGGGGATAAATTATGACAGGGTCAGGAGGAAAGTGTCATGCACTGGGATGAAATGAGGAGGAAGCTAATCAAGCAATGGTATAGCCGGGAAACACGGGATACCTCGAGTGTGTCACAGAATGAGCACGTATATCCCTGATAGCCACTATTCCTTACCGAGGAAGATCCGAGTAGCCAAAGTGACAATTCCTGTCGACCTTGAGCACAGCCATTACTGGCCTTGACAAACATGCAACATGCAACATATTTTAGACAAGGAACTGAGTTCTTTCTCCATATATCATGACTTCTGGAAAGCCCAGAGTGGAGCTCACACCCAACAAGGAAACTTGAAACCAATGCTGAATCAATCAGAAGAAAGGATAAATGCTACCCCAATCATACTGAAATTCATATTTCCTACAGTAATAGGTAAAATATTATCCTACGGAGGGGAAATGCAGATTGTAAATATAAAATTAATACTGTCATCCCTGTAATTATTGTGAGAGGCATATTTATTTGCTATAGTGTTCTAATGTTGATTTTGCAACCGTATATTTCTCCTTCTTATCTTTCAGAACTATTGCAATGCTACAAGAATAGCAGGCTTTCTTCCCACTAAAATGTATTTTCTTTTTATGGAATGTTAAACTTAAAAATGGAAATAGAATATTCACGTGGTTCTCGCTGTTTACTTAGTCAGTTAAATAAAATACATTTAGAAAATCGCTCCACAAGGTGACGATCCCTCTCTACCATGTAAAAGAAGAAAATAATAAATAATTTGTTGAATGTTTTAAGGTCAGAAATTGCCCATACAATAGAAAAGATCTCATTAGCTGAAAAAATTCCCAGTGGGTTTAATATTCTTAGTAAACATTAGTTTTCAAAAATTCTCACTAAACTTGATGTGATTCACTTCAATATGTGTCAGTTTAGTTAAGAGAACATTTGTCAAGCAAGCAACCATATTAATCTCTTTACTGTTAGAATATAAATTATACAGTCCATCAAACATCTATGGGTTTTCTGCTCAGGATAAATTATGCATATGTTTGAAACTACAAGGAACAAATTGGCTGAGTAAGTATCTCTGTTGCAGGCTATTAAGTCCTTTGGCTTTATAACATGGATTAGTATAATTGGGTTACAGTCAGATCAACTTTTAAATTTTTGACTTGTCTTGATAATGATTTTCATATTTTTGACCATTTTCCAATTTTACTAACAACATATGAGAGTTCCCATTTCCCTATGCACATTTGCCATCAGCTGTTTCCTTGATGTTGGCCATTCTTACTGGGCAAGATAAAATCTTACAGTAGTTTTAATATTTTTCTTATTGATAATATTAACCACTTTTAAAGCTATTTTTTACCCATCAGAGGTCTGCCCCATTCTGAGAGAGATGGAAAAGGTGGAGGGATACATGGGAGGTGGGGAGAGGAAACTGAAAATAAGTGAGAAAATTTAATTTAAAAAATTAAATTTTATAAAAAAGAGAGGAATTAAAGGAAAATTATTACAAAGAATAAAGGGAAGAGTTCAGAAGGTGAATATAGTGAATACATGAGATAAATTGACAGAGATTAATATTTATAAATCCCAGTACAAACTACAATGAATATATGCCAATACAAATAAGTCGATTCCCAATCAAAAATAAAATTAGAACTGTCTATGATATTGCCAAGACTGTAACTGAATGATAATTAATTTTTGAAACTGTACTAAGAACATTTTATTCAAACTTTGAATTTTCAAATAAATTAATTAATTTTGTGTTTGGGGGAGATGAAGAGATGACCTTGGTAAAGAGCTCACACTGCTCTTGCAGGAGAACCAAATTGCATTCCCAAATACGTGTCAGGTAGCTCATAACCACCTGTAACACTAAATCCAGCAAATCTAACATCTCTAACCTCCTTAGACACCTGCACTCATGTACACAGAGACTCACACATTTACAAAATTAAAAATAATAAAAACTGTCTTCTAAAACAAAAACTATGTAATCGAAATTGAGCCAATTATGTCCAATCATGACACACTTTCCAAGAAGTCTGTTTTTGTTCTATTTATATGTCTGTATCTTATCTACGTGCAATAGAATTGTTTAAATTGTTAAATAGTAGTTATAGGGTCTTTTGAGGAGTAAAGCCCATTTCAATTTTCTGATTAAAGCTTCCAAGATAGATAGAATTAAATTCTTAACCTGAAATGTAAAATTTTATGAATAGAATAAATTTGAAGTTAATGACAATAAACACAGAAATTCATTTGATGACATTTCAATAAACTAGGAGGTAGAAATCACAGTGGCCGTCCAAACTATTTAAATATGATTTGTATAAATTTCTGTAGCGTAAGGACTTTTCTTTCTTTTGATATAACTCTGTTTTATGTGTATCTGTAGCCAGGTCTAACCTACCTCTAAAAACTATATGCTAAGCTTGTGAAGTTTTTGGAACCTTCAGCTCTAACAAGAAATTTAAGAATATTCTGAGAGAAACAAAGAGTCAGTATTAGAAGATGAAAAAGTGGAACAGAGAAGTCTAGTTTTCTAGAGGCTAGTTGCCACACAGTGTGATTTTGTGGTTTAGTTTCTAGTGCTGAAGGCTCTGCAGTGAGGTAACAACACTGAGACACACAGTAGGTCCTTGTCCCAGGACAAAGAACAACAGAGCATCAAGAAGACCGCACTCGCTCAGGTGGCTGCTCTGTGCATCGCACACATCAAACTAGGATGATAGGTAGAATGAGAATTGCGCGTATTTACAGCAATATTAATGAAGAAAGGGACAAGAACAATCACACCAAATACTGTGAGAAAACTGCCACCAAAAGCCATCTTATTCCTCATGAGTGTTCATGATTGGAAAAAAAAACTCACTAATTTAAAAGAATTTTGACTTTATAGTAAGCCCATTCCCTTGGAGGGTATAAAATCAATTATAAATTCTTTCTAGAATGGGATCCCTATCTTTAAAATAACTCTCATGGTTTCAAGAAAGGGTTGTTGTCTCTTAGAGGTCTGCTCTTTTCTTAAGGGAAACAATGGAGGGGAGATCCAGGGGAGAGAGGAGGTGGAAAGGGTGCTGGGAGGAGCGGAAAGAGAGGAAACTAGTCAAGATGTATTATAGAGGAGACGAAACTATAAAAAAGTGAGTTAAATAAAAAAGAAGTGTGAAACTCATGGTTGAAAAACAGAATATAAGGGAAGAGGGAAGGATACCAAAGTATCAGTAGACTCAAGAAAGCAGAATCATTTGCAACAACT
This sequence comes from Bramus lutescens, assembly GCA_001685075.1. NCBI lineage: Eukaryota > Metazoa > Chordata > Mammalia > Rodentia > Cricetidae > Bramus > Bramus lutescens. Next base: position 111,121 of record LOEQ01000588.1, on the reverse strand, counting down.
TCTTCTGGATTATAGTTATTGGACATGAGAGTAAATAAATGTAATTAAGATTGTTTTATAAGTAAAGCACACGACAAAATTTTCCAACTGTTATATATGTAACAAGAAAATCTTTTATGGGATAGTAAGGAAACATGCTGAATAAAAAACCTGTCACTACACATGAGTTGAGTTCAATCCCTGAGATACACTAAGTTGATGTAAATTTTGCAATTTTTACTCTGGCATCCACGGGGTAAACATGATAAGTGTGCTCATAATTCTACATGCACACACACACACAGACGCATACTCACACACAAAAAGAAATAAAAATATAAATAATTTTCAAACATTAAAGAAAATAACTTTAAAAGTAAAAGCAAGATATTTTATAATTTAAAATATACATCATTTAGTTTAGAAGTCAAGATAGAGCTGATACAAAAATTATTAGTTGAAAGATAAAGCAAGTCATAATAATAATAATAAAAGTATGAAGTAACAAGAGGACAAGAGGATAGTTAGCCCAAATATTTGCAATAATTTTCATTTATCAAGTTAAAATTCTGAAGATTCAAAAGATAATTTTCATCAGAAGGAGGAATTGAGGCAAAGAGATTTGAAAAGCTAAGGAGAATTTTCAAAACTGATTTATAATATTTTTGATAGGATGCACCAGTCAAAAACTTCAGTACCATGAGTTGACTTTCCTTAGTTTTTTTTTTATTTTGATTTTTTTTTACCCCTTAAAATTTTGAAGAGGAAACTGATATGATAGCTCAATGAACATGCCTCTGTTGTGAACACAAGGTTCACCTTGTTATTGAAATTATGGACTATCATGTATGGATGGCCAGGTTCATCTAGATATTGTTCTGTAACTGCTGTGTGTGTGTGTGTGATCATGTGTGCTTACACATATATAGCAGGATATATATACTCATAGACTTTATAGAATCAGTGTCTCCATTATTTTTATCCAAATTAATTTGTGTAGCAGGAAATTGGTGGTAAACTACTCGATATAATCATATAATCATATTTTTCTAATGCAGTATTACTTAGACAAATACTCAGAAGTTTGGATTTTCACTTAGAGTGGAATATACTATATTACAAGTGCGGGTAAGAAACAGGAGTAAGCAGAGTGGTAATGACATACATGTTTAATCCCAGCACTCAGGAGGCAGAAGCAGGAAAATCTAAAAGTTCAGGGCCAATCTAGTCTACAAAGTGATTTCCAAAACACCTGTCTCTAAAAGAAGGGCAGAGAGAGAGAGAGAGAGAGAGAGGAAGGAAAGAGGGAGGGAGGAAGAAAGAAAGGAAGGACCTTTTTGAATCACAAAAAGATTACTTTTTTGAAGTTACATGAAACTTGTATTGAATTTATTCTCGCCAATAAATAAAATCTGAAATGACTTTGTGTCTTCAGCTTCATTCATAAAGAATTTGCATATTTCTATTACTTCCTCGTTTTTAGGACCTGTTCAGTTATCATGAGAATGAAGTGGAAATGACTTGCTAAAGAATTCCACACACATGAAAAGAGGTTCCAGACATCCTCCTGCCTCACCCGCTGGTGTCACAAATGTATAACCCCAGAATAGATGTGGGATAGAGACACATGTCCTGCCTTGTTTAACATATTCATGATGCTTTTAACTTTGTCTTTTCTAGCATACAGTACATAAAACTGAGTTTTAAACTTTGACATTTTGCATCAAAATACTACATTATGACCAAGCTTTCATGAATCAGAAATGAAATGCTGTATGATCATTCCTTTTATTTTTATTGAACCAGAAAGCTAAATGTAATCATCTTCCCTTCTGTGCATTCAAATAATTTTCAAATGAGCCTGGAGATATGGCAGTTTGCTGCAAGAATAGAGAAATAAATATGAAGAAAAAAGTCTAGTTTATTAAACAGAATGAAACAGGCTCATATGCGTAGGTCACTGAATAGCCCAACGGATGCTAGGGCGACCCTCTATTTATTGGCATCTGAACATAGCACATATATGTCTGTCTATTTGCTTCCTGCCAGCATCTCTACTTCTGGTAACTAGTCATGTTCCTTACTTACACATATATTTAGAAAAAAGAATCCATCAAATATCGATCCCTACTTTGCTTTCATTTTTAAATCACCACTCAATGAAAACAACAATTGCCTTAGGGAATTTATAAAGTAGAAACAATGAATCTTTCTGCTCTTCTCTGCTGCTTACGTGTTTATATCATACAAGCATTCATTTCAATTAGCATGGCTAATTAACTTAATTCTTCTGTCTTTGGTTTGTTCTCGTAATTTGTTTCTTATTCTGTTATGATCCAGTGTCCCCTATGAATACCAATAATAAATGCCTAAGTCTCTTGCCCTAAAGTAGTAAACATATTGAGCATTCAATGCTGTTTTACCCCACGTCTGCCTGCATTTTATGTCCTTCCCTGATGTTACAAGGATGCCTCTAGCATCTCCTATATAGACCATGGCAACTGATTTCTAGGTATTCTTCCTATGTCTGCTGTAAACTTAGCAGTATTGTATAAGAATATGATTTTTTTCACAGAATACACCAAGCCCACACCTCTACAATAATTTTTCTTCACTATTTGGATAAATATGACAGCCTTCCATGCTCTGTTATTGATGACAGCATCTGAATGTGTGTGTCTTCCCATAAGGCTTGTGATAAAGCTCAATTATCCCAATTGTTAGATGAAGAGGGTCTTCGGAAGGTATATAATTCATAAGAGTAGATCCTCTTTGACCAGTCATATGACTTAGCACGTTACCACATGTGCCACCAAGGCTGATCACACAGTTAGAAACCCTGCTACCCACATGATGAACTGCCCGTACACTCTGCCAGTACACTGTGCCGGTACACCTTGCCGGTACTCTGTGGCAAGTGCTCTCTTTACACAGAAAATAAAATGTAAAATGCAAAAATAATATAGGAGAATGGAGTCTACCATATATATGTGTGATCCTTTATTAAAGAGACTCTGGAGAGATTGCTTTGAAACCTTCATCACATGAGGGCACAAAGTAGAGTAAATGTTTATGAATCAGAAAAAAAATATCTGACTATGCAATGACTCTTTCGGTTCCTGATGTCGGATACTCTCCAGGAATTAGAATTGTGAAAGCACAACTTGTTGTTGTTTGTAGGCTGATCAGACTGTGCTGTTTTGCCATAGCAGCACTAATGGACCACAATACCTGGCAATCATTACCAACAACTCTTTTGTGGGTCATTGGTATTGGCAAGAACCTGTCTTCCCGCTTCTGTCCTGTTTGCAATGGAATAAGATAGGAATTTTTTTTCCAATATAAATCAGGTATTATCATGGTCTTGTCTTTAGATTCCAAAATATATTATGCCTTTGTCAATTGTTTGTCTGTTCTCCCTGAGTGAAACAAAGGATCGTCATTGCCACGGAAATAAGAAGCCCATGTGGGGAGAAGAACTTTCTTGCCTGTCTCGCCCTCATTCTTTCATCTCACGTTCGCTTTTCTCTTCCTTCTCTTTTGACTCGAGGACAGAGTAGCTGGCTCTCTCAAAATCCATCATCTATCGGCTTTAAAATTTTCTTTAGTTTCACCATCATGACACTTCTTAAGTTCGCCAAACCATGATGTAAAATTTTAGTACTTAAAGGTTTTTGTCTCAAAAGCCAAGCATTATATTTATAAACAGTCCTGACCAGCAAATTACATGGTATTTGAAAGAAAAGTGCTTCAAATTAACTTACAGTGATAAATTTAACTTATTAACTCATTATCTTCCTTTACGATCTAATGTGGTCAGTGTACCCCCACCCGAAACTAGACAAAAAGCTGGCAGGTAAACTTAAAGAGAGAAGTGGTAGAATCATTTAATCATGAATATTAGGAAATGTTATTTACTTTAGAATAAAATAACTTTATTATAAAACCCCTCAGTTTTGCTATTTATATTGAAATCAAGACTTTGGTTACAATTTATAATGCATGCTGTTTTATATCCAACTTACATTTTACATGTTTTGGAGTCCTGTGGTCCTTGATTGGTTTTAAGGCCATTTTTATGTTTCTTAAATTATATTAAAATTATTTTTGATAATAGATAATGCATAAATTTGCTAATGGGAAAGTAATATTAAATTGTTAGGCTACAATATCATATGTTAAAAATAAAAGGTCCATGAGAAAGTTGGATGAGTTATTGGTAACTATTGTTGCATGTCTGTGTGTGTACACTTGTTCTGTAGCACATGTATGGAGGTTAGAGGACAACTTCTTCTTGAGACAGTCTTCATTACGTAGCTCTGGTTGTCCTGGAACTCACTCTGCAGAGCAGGTTGGTCTCACACTCACAGAGCCCTGCAAATCTCTGCCTCCAAAAGTGCTGGGATTAAAGATGTGGGGCATCACACTGGGCTTCAGAAAACAGTTTGACAGAGGTCAGTTATCATATCACCATGCGGGTCTAGGAATTGAACTCACGTCATTCACACTTGGCACTAAGAGCCTTTACCCAGAGTCATATCATAGGTTAAGCTCTTTAAAAACAAAACAAAACAAAACCGTATGAATGTTTGTGTTCGAGTTCATGAGTCCACATGCCAGGATACGTACTATTGGAAGTCAAGACAACTTCAGCGGCTAGTCCTTGCCTTCTCCATTAAGACTGGGTCTCTTGTGTGAATCTGGATGGCCAGGTTAATTGGCCTTCAAGCTCCTGGGAACTCTCTAGTTTTCACCTCCTTTCTTGCTGTAGAAGGCTCAGGCTAGTCTGGAACTCAGTGGCAAGTCTCCTGCTTCAGCCTCCTGCACGCAGTAATTATTGTAAAGTCTCGCTCTTTGAAAAGTAAAGAATACAGTTCGACTGGGCATCGCACGTCCTGGTATTTAGATGACTGAGGCAAGAAGATCATGCATTGGAGGCCAGCCTAAGTTACGTAGATTCTGTCTCAAAAACTAAAAATGTGACAAAAAGAATGAAGCTGATACTGTGTCTGGCTTAGGTACAGATATTATAGCTAATAACATCTGTTTGATAGAGGACTAGGATTTCCCTACAGGATACTGTATCATGGATAAATTATATGTTTTACATTCTGCATAACTGGCATTGCAAATATATTACCTTTTCTGGGTATGCATGGCAGTGATTTCTGTTTTCTGGGTACTTTGTTTTGATGAAATCAAGGTACGTGAGATGGAAGAAAAGAAATATGAAGCCAAGAAAAGATGATTTTATGTTTAACAGAAGGATTTTGAGGATATTAATACAATGAAAAATGTTGTATTTGGTGCCCTAATGTTGAATAATAATAGTTACGGCAATTCAAAGCTTAAAGTCTATAGATAAGTTTTAATGCAATTACTTCAATTAAATAACAACATGATCACTTTTATATATAAAATAGAACTTAGTTTCAGGTTACCATTACATTCACATATGACAAAGTAGATGAGAAAAATATTTAACATGTATCCCATTTATTAGTGAGCTTTATAAGTAATACAGTGAAATACTTGAAGGAAACTATAGACAAAAGTTATCTAAGTGCCTGGTCCAGATGTTCACAATCTGAAAGCAGATTGTGATTAATTTGGCCAGATTACATTAATTTGGTCTCTGCCTAGGGTGAAAGAGTGAATGCATTGCAGATGTTCAAGGAAGTAAGAGAGAAGAGAGCTAGAAAGCAGAGAAACATGGCTGTACATCCAGTCACAATCATGGATTCAGATCAGGGTGCAAAGGGTACACTTGAAGAGTTCTAAGTCACCTGTCAGGAAAGGTCCAGGAGGTCAGGGAAGCAGTCACAGTGACATCCATAGAACAAGCCTAACAAGTAATTATTCAGCATGATTGAGTTTACTAAGTTAACGAACATTTTCAAAAAACGTGGACATGCTTTCACTTCATGCCTGGTGATGCTGAAATAAATATTTATGTATTGTTTTTTCCTTATCCCCAGTTTCCGTGTGTTTTGATCAATCTGAGCACCTATCCAAACCATTTTCTTTTATGATAAATATAAAGAGAATATATCTTCTGTTACCTTGATTTGCAGAATAAAATTGACAACTCATGTTTGAGCCATTGGTCGAAATTTTTCTCAATTGTCTGTGAGAGTCCTATGAGGTGAATTTCAGAATAGGAAATGTCCACTTTCAGATATTTCCATATTATGCAACAATATTTCAGAGTAAGTTCTATATCTTTTATCTTTAATGAGCTGCTGCTGGGTACTCTTTTTGAATACACACATATACATTTTATATATGTTGTACATACACACATATAATTATATATATACACAATTTGTATATATGACGGAAAAAGATTGGCAGATTACTATTGGCAATTGTTAACCAATTTCATGCTAAAATTTCTATTTGTTCAGATCTACATCAGACCAATGTTTTATGTGCTACTACATTTTAATTGTGTGTATAGATATATATACTCTATTTATGCATACATATACATACATACACATATAATAAATGTATATATATATATTGTGTGTGTGTGTATATATA
>LOEQ01000588.1:75500-94257 GCA_001685075.1 Bramus lutescens | reverse complement strand
AAGGACGAGTCACCTGCAACTTTCTTTTATGATATCTCTTTTCTAGTATCAAGCTCAGTGTTCAGAAATTGTTGCTAGGTTGTTAGATTAGCATTCAAATATACAGTGTCCTTAGTGACCACAGAAACATAAATTATCATCACCAATGTAATTTTTAGAATAGGAAAACATAACAGCTTTAGGTGCAATGGTTTCTTACACATTCATGACAGATGAGATAGATAGGCAACATTTGGTCCAAACAAATGCATCCTGTTCCAGAGCGCGCCTAGGAAATCTCAGGTGGTTTCATTTCAGTTGATGATGTCACATAGGACATTTTACATCTGAAACAGAGATTGATTTTTCTATCTTCCTTTAATTTTCTGATTTTTAAGGGATGTGATCAGGTAATTTATCTTATTTTAGCTGACAGATCGTGCATAATAGATCACTGCTACACTGTCATTTTCTAGAGAATTATCCTAAAATATTGTGACTCAGAGGCCTTAGGGGAAAGTATGATTAGTTATGGTTTCATATGTTAATTATCTTCTACGCTCACTACAAACACACTTCTCAGAACATTCAGTTCTCAGCCCTTTCCAGTTACCCAGTGTAATCAATTGTTACTGTTACAAAAGCGGGCCGTCAGTAAGGTTCTAAAGTTGAGTTTCATGACTAAAGTCAGACAAATTTTGTCATAATTCTCAATATGGACAGATCCTATGGATCCCTGTCAAGTATCTAAGGCAGAATCTGAAGGTTGTGGCTGTTATAATTGAAAAAGTGAGAGATGTCATTTGCTAACATGTTCCTATAAATGAATCAAGACCCTCAACTAAGTGCCATGGTGGATATAAAAAGAAATTTTACTGTACCCCCTAGTGAATTCTGTTGTTTGCTTAGTCATTTCATTTAAACAAACTTTCACACTCAAATGGTTGTTCATGTCTATAAAGCCTGCATTCAGCAAGGCTAGACAAATATTATTGTAAATCCTGGTCTCTGGCCCCCATCTTTGGAGACCCTGCCCCCATGCCCCTTGCACCTTGACCCTTCCAAAACACTAAACCTTGACCCTTCCGCAGAAACGGTCAAGACCTCTCCCCCAGTCTATTTAAACTGCTTCCTCCCCAAAAATAAGCACGTGGTTTTCCCTCTTTCCTCCCCCAGTGGTCTCATTTGGGGCTCCCCGCTCCTATCGGGGCCACCCGAGAGAGCAGGGGTCCAATTAAACCTAGATTCTTTTAATTTTGTTTGTTTTTATATGGCTTGATTGGGATTTTTTGGCTCGTATTAGAAATATTCCTAGCAATTATCATTGTAAGTTCAATGCCTTCCTGGGACTACACAGTGAGTTCCTGGATACAATGAATTACAAAGTAAAACCTTGTCTCAAAAACAAACACAAATTGAAAGTGAATATCTTCCAAAGATATTTTTTCAAAAAAAAATCAACTTTTCCCCGACTCTTCCAGAGTTCTGAGTAGAAATGACAGCCCCTCTCATCACTGCTAAATTTTCTGTACAGTCACTGAGGGTGTCAGTTTATGGAATCATTTACTTCTGTTTCTGTCTCCTTCTACTGAGACAAACAAAACAGAAAAACCCAGTGCCACTTTCAATCAGAACCTGATGATTCACTGACAATTCTTTGGATCTCAGATCGCAAAGTCTGAAAATTTAGATGTTTTTATTTCCTCTACGGGGGAGGAAAAAGCATCTTTAAAGTCTAAAAGTGTTTCCATGTAGTGAAGATAACGTTTCATGACCAAAATACCTACCTACTCAGAAAAAAGTGAACCACACAGGTCATGTGGTGCTAAGTGGTGAGGGTTGCACGCTGATCAACTCTGCCCCTGGGATTCCAGGCAGAATAGGCACTATGCAACTAGAACTAAATGTCCATGTTTTGTTTTAAAACTGAAACAAACTTTAGATTTTGCTTCAGTTCTTGGTTCTTTCATAACAGCCTGACGACAATATTGGTGTCCTCAGTCAGTAGTATATTATATAAACTGCCTGTAAAAAATAAATATTATTTAAAACACAGATTGTTCAAAAACATGAAATGTCAACTATACTCGCCAAAGAAATACTACTATTTAATGTGACTGTAAGTATGGGGGAAATATCACAAGGCTTCACACCTAGAGAAAGACTTACAGGTAATTGATGACCTTTGATGGAGAGAGAATTGCCCTTATCCACCAGTTTCTGGAAAGGAGAGGGGGAAGTGTAGATGGTATAAATACTATTTCGTATGTGTGTGTGTATGAAATTCTTTAAAAAAAATTAAAGAAGGAAATAGTGTGAAGCATCAATAGACAAGGCGAAGTGTAAGATCCAGTTTCAGGATTAGATACTGTAGTGGCTGGTTTTGTGTAAACTTGACGGAAGGTAGAATCATTAGAGGAAGGACCTTCAGCTGAGGAAATACATCAATGAGATCCAGCTGTAATCACTGGGGGAGGTTCCAGCTCATGGGGAGTGGTGCCATCCCTGGGCTGCTGGTGCTGGGTTCTGTAAGAAGGGAGGCTGAGCAAGCCATGGGGAGCAAGTCAGTAAAGAGTCCCCTTGGTCTCTGCATCAGCTCTTGGATCAAGGATCCTGTCCTGTTTGAGTTCCCATCCTGACTTCCATCAGTGAAGAATAGCAATGCGAAGTGTAAGCAAAGGAAACCGTTTCCACCCTAACGTTCTTTTCGGTCATAATGTTTTATCTCAGCAATAGAAACCCTAGCTAAGATAGGTACAAAGTATGTTTAAAATATATGAAAAAATGAGAATAGACAAATTTCCTGAACCTCATGCATATGTTAAAGGGATCAAACCTAAGTATTCAATGTTAAAGGAAGAATCTGATTCTAAAGGTATATATCATTTATTGAATTCAGTTATAGAAAAAAAATCCCAAACCTAGAAAAAGATATGGATAACCAAACACAGGTCACATTAAGAATCTCAAAGAAACGTGGTCACATTTTATTTGTATTACTAGTATTTGAATTTTATCATTATAAACATGATTGAATTCAAATACTAGTAAGGTATTAGGAACACCGCCACCTTATTTACAAAAGAAAGTACTCTGAGTAACATAGAACTCATCAATATCATCCTCTTCCAGTAAAGCATGGATAATGCATTTCAAACCCTGAAAATAAAATAAAAACTGTTAAAAAGAAATATCCAGAAAACTGATGGAAAAAATAAGACCATTTCTAGACAAGCATAAACTAATGCAACTCATGACAATCAAGGAAACACTACCGAAAAAAATAATTGAATAAATACTATGTAAAAGGTGGGGAATGAAGGCAGTTTCTTCGGTGAAATCACAGGGAGACTAGCCTTGAAAAGAATGGATAAAAGAGAGATAGGAAGGGATCAATGAAGATTAACACAATAAAAGGCAAATTTATAATATTAAAGGAGGAAGACAGTAACTAAACAATTCCAAGGAAACAGAACTAGACACAAAACATTAAGAATAAGAAAATATTCACAAAGTTCAATATTATGGAGGCAAATCTTTGAGATTCCCCTCTTCCCAGGTATGTATAGGTGGTTTTTTTTTAATGTTTATTTCAACTTGACACAAACTAGAGTCATTTGGAAAGGACTCTCAATAGCGAAAACACCGCCATAAGATTGGCTTATAGGCAAATCTGTTGTGTGTGCGCGTGTCTGTGTGTTTATTGATTAATGGTAGTTATAGAAGGATCCATCACTCTGTGGGAATTGCTACACATGGGCCTGTGGTTCTGGTGAGTTTAAGAAACCAGATGAATCAAGACATGGGGAACAAGCCTGTAATCAGAATTCCTCCACATCTGCCATTTCAGTTCCTACCTTCAAGTTTGTGCCTTGAATTTCAGCCCTTTGCTTCCTAAATCATGGGCTATTTCCTGAGAGTTACAAACTGGAATAAATCTTTTTCTCCCCAATTTGCTTTTGATCTTTGTGGGTTATTTTTATTGGTTTTTGTTTTGTTTTGTTTTCCTCTTTTTCCAACAAGAAAAAATTCTAAATACAGTAAATTTGTATCTAGTAAATTTGTGTCCAGTTAATCATTACTGGTGAGTACAATATTAATAGTCTTAAAGACAGAGATAACATAAATATCTGAATAGATTTTTAAGAAGTAATTTGGGCAGATATGTGAATGCTCTATGACTGCGGCATAGTCTTGTACAGTTTCTCGTGTTGTCACCAGGGTAATCCAGACAGTTGTTTTTCATTATTGTTAAGTATAGTATTTGGTCACCAAGTCTTTTTAATTTCCAACAATGTTTATATATATTTTCACAAACATTTCATCGCTTCCATTTTTATATATGTGGCTGGAATGCATTGCTCTGAACACTGTAAATTATGAGGTTGTGACTTACTTTAGATGAGGAAATATCAAAAGTGACAGTATGAAATTTATGAGACCACTAAAATCAACACTGTTTCATCCTGCACTATCCCCTGCCTCACTGTAGCAGGAGGCTGTTCGTTCGTTCCCAGCCACTCGGACCAGAAACAATCACACAGAAACTGTATCATTGCAGGGCTGTTTGGCCAATAGTTTAAGCATAATTCTAGGTAGCTCTTATATCCTAAAATAACCCATCTCCATTAATATGTGCATCATCGCGTGGTCATGGCCAACCGGCAAAGTTTCAGCAGGCCCCGGGAGAGACCCCCGTGTCCTGTGGCAACTACATGGCTTCTCTTTGACTCTGCCTACCCTCTCCTCCTTTGTCTCCTTGGAATTCCCACTTGCCCTATTTTGCTAGGCCACTGGCCGAAACAGCTTTATTCAACAACCAATACAAGTAACACATAGAAGGACTTCCTTCCTCATACAATCATCAAAATAAAAACATACCATGTTAAAATCTCTGTCTCAGTTCCCTGACAAACTCTCAAGAAGTATGGTATGAGGGGAGGGGGGAGGGGAAGGAATAACTCGGTAGAGACACATGTTCTTTGATGAGCTGTTTTGTCAGCTTTTGTTTCTGTAGCACAGATAAGTCTATCCTGATGAATGCAACAACATTGTCAATATATAAGGGCATCCAAGTTAACAACAAGATATTCACATGTGACTTTACATCTAGGATCATGAATAAATAAAAATGTCTATACAATATTTCAAAATTAAAATAGACTCAAAATTGTGTGGCTATACCTATGTGTATTGGGTATTTAACATTTTTTAAATGTTTTAAATGTTTCCCATAGAAAATTGATATTACTGACTGATAATATGAGACCACTTACAGATCTGTTTTCTTTCAGAGACTAGAAGCAAAAATAGAAGTTTGATTTAATATATGGATCTTTCTAAACAGTAGTGTGCAGTGTTTCATTTTAATGTCTACTTGCCACAAATTAGAATCACGTGAGGAGGGACACTCCCGTGAAGAACTGTCCTGACTACTTTAATTAATGTGGAAAGACCCCATATGTGGACAGCACTCTCTGGTAGCAGACCAAACAAATGAGAACATAGAGGTGGAAGCTTATTTCCCCTTTTCTTATTTAACCTCCTGTATGCCTGGCATTCTCTCTTTGTACAGATTTGATTTATGCTGTCACTGATACTGTGGTTGAGTCCCTCTATAATTGCAGAAAATGTATTTGCAGGCTTTCATCTTTGACACCAGGCCAACAGCTCTCAGGGAAACTAAAATTTTGGGAGTCATTTGACATTATTGAGGCCCCCAATCTCAGGGACAAGAAACTATAAAATGAGTTGTCAACTTCCAAAGTTTAAATATTTTCACAATTTTAATGCAAGATTATTTAATAAATAACATATAATTTATCATATATACATATAAGTATATTCATCCTAATTATGTTCCTCAAGAGATGCCTGACTAATACAGGCTGTTGAAAGTCTGCTGAAATTGATGGACATTTTGAAGGTTTTCTCAATAAAACCATCCACTATTTAATCAAATAAAACATGTGATGAATTGTAATACATTTGCAATCCACATTTCTAATATTACCTTCAATTTATTTTGCTTTCAAAATGTTTTTAGTTATATATTCAACATTCAAAGTGTTGTGAATAGTCTTTTAACTTATCTATTTCCCAAGAAAGGCTGGTATATGAAACTTCAATTACCATTATTTCAGCAAAGCATTTCTCAAGAAGTATTGTTGTACAGTACAAGCTCAGAAATCATAAGAGAATTTTTAAGGATCACAAGTCGACCAACGTCTATTACCGACTAAATGAAGCATAAAATGAACAGATACTCTTGAGTCTGCTCCGCATATTGCTGTTGCTAATACAGTAAGCATAGTAATAAGCAGTACTTGGTTGAAATGTAAAACTTCAGCCAATAAAGAAGAGAAAATTTTGCTTCCAATGATTTATTAACTCAGACAAACGAGAAAAGGCATGAGGACATATAAAAACCTTGCATGTTTTCTGAGATCAATCAAAGGCTCAAGGTGATGTTACCATTGGTCATTTATTTAAAGCTAGAAATTAATTGGCATAGCCATGGATACAAAATAAAAAGGGAAATAAAAGCATTTGTCAGTCAATACATGAACTATCATGGGTATAGAATTTCTTATTTGATAATTTCCCTTATCATAGCTTATTCATGATAGAGCAAAATAAATAACATATCTTCAGATTGGATTGTTGCCCAAGCTGGGATCCTTTCAAGGAATAACTCAAGAGAACTTAGTGATGGATGTTACAACATAAAACATTATGCGAAGGTCAAAAAATGTGGGTAGTTTCACTTGAGAAACAGTAACAAACGCTGGTAGAGACAACACCTCCATCAATGATAGTTCAAATAGAAAACTGTCCAAGTTCAAACACTCAGAAATCATAGAACCGCATCACATGACTGAAACATAAAATATGAGATCTAGCTATTAAAATAAGTGCACAGCTATCAGAGGCACTGATTGCAAAGACAGCTGTGAAGAACATTGAGTCTCTATGTGGGTATAAGCACATTAATTAATTTGTATAGTGTATTGTTAAATAACATTGTGGCATAACACTTTCCTAAATCAATTAGACAATGGTAACAGTGACAGCAATATAGAAAATTCAATATAAAGGCAATGGTAGCGGGGATTTGAATGTGGCTTAATTACCAGAGGACTTGCCAAGTATGCCCGAGGCCTGGGTTCCTTACACATCACAGTATTAGCCATACATAGTGTGCATGTTTGATGGAGCAGGAAGATCAGAAGCTCAAAGTTGCCCTCAGCTATTTAAAGAGTTCCAGGCCACCTTCAGCTTCATGAAACTGCCTCAAAAACTAATCAAAACAGGTAAGAAGAAATTTGACCATTCCTTCTAATATATGAAAAACGCAGTGCTGTGTTGCAAAAAAAGATATAAAAACTAAAAACTGTGGAGTTTCCTAAGGAAAGAAATGAAGTAACAGAAAATTGTAGTCCGCAATATCAGCAGAATGAAGAAAACAATTTTAAGTGTTTCTTTTTCTGAAGCTAGAGGTTTTGGAGTGATAAACAAACAGAATCACTCCAGTATCATTGTGAGGATTGCACAAGGCTGCATTCAAGTGAGAGGAGACATTAGCAGTCTGTTAGTGGTTTCCCCAAGTTGGTGGGTCTTATTTTCAGAAGGACATTCTTACCCTAGATTCACAATTAAACCAGTTATCTATCCTAACTAACCCTTGGCTCTGGCAGAAATGGAAAATATTCACACTAGCTCAAATATTAGAAAATTGGAGTTGGGTAGTGGTGTGACACACGTTTAATCCCAACAATCAGTAGGCAGAGGCAGTTGGATCTGGTTACCTAGCTAGTTTTGAGACAATTAGGGCTGTTATACAGAGAAACCCTGTCTGTTACAGAGCTAGTTTCAAGACAATTAGGGCTGTTATAGAGAGAAACCCTGTCTCAAAAACATTTTTAAAAATATATATGGAAAACAAAATTAGAAATTAATGGATAAACAGAAGTTTTGACTTCACTAACTAGAAAAAAATAAGAGCATAATAAGCCTACATCAAAGACGTAGCTTAATGGTGGTGTTTTTCTAACATAATTGAGGATTTTGATTGATCTAAGGAACTGGTTAAAAAAAACCTGAAGCAATTGTCAAAAGTGGAAATAAGAAAAGATGCACCAGAAATCATTAAGAAAGTAAAACTATTCAGAAAATCACCTGAGCTAGCAGTAAATCCTTGAGAAGAAAAATGGGATTAATAATTTCCTACATAAGTCAAGAGAGAAAAAAAGAGACAGTAGTGATACATGCACAAAGACACACATGTACACAAGTCCATATTCATGCATACATAGACACATAAATGCACACACAAGTATACACAGACTCACACAAACTTATATAATTACAAACATGCATAATTATAAACATGAATAATTATAAACATGCATATATTCTCATACATATTTATTCATACAAGCATATGTACACACATATTTTCACACACTTGGAAACACATATACATAGATAAACACATACATGTACACATAAGCAGAGACATAGATACATAGACACTCAGACACAAACACACATGTGAATGCATACATAAACTTGTACATGCATACTTGTTTAATTAGAGTCATACACACAGACACAGATGTAAACAGACACATACAGTGACCAGGAACACATATGCATATATAGACAGAAGCACTTAGATACAGACGCATACATTGCTTTCGCAGTAAATTTCAAAGTGTACTAGAGGGAAGTTGAAAAACTCTACTGGCTATAAGTAAGATAATTTGAACAAAAATTAAATCATACTTACCCTCCCTGCAGGGAGGTGAGAGGTACAGAATTGGTGACGTAAAATATGGTAAACCTGGAAACCAGAGTCATTACTAGGAGAATATCTAAGCCAGGTAATGGTAAGATCTACAGTGAAAAATAGTGCTTCAAGGTAATACACACAGGGTTTGGTACAAAATAGAAAGCAGATCACCATTTTCTATCAATTACTTCCTCAAATCACATGTCAGGATTTTCCTGATCACTGGGTTGGAATATAAGCCATAGGGTCTATGTCTGATAATACATTTTCTAGTTTTAAGATACTAAATCTCAAGGCAGCATCTTGACAAGATGAGAATGGCATGGCTTGCTGATCTACACGGAAACATGTTACCTCACCTGGCTCACTGTTGAGTGATGCAACAAGGCAGAGAAAGGTATTTGGCCTCCTTAGGTTGGAATAAGAAGAACATATCAAATATCATGTATGAAAAACATTATTTCAGCCATGAGAACACGTCCTAACTTGTTCCATAAACATACACACAAACATACAAATGAACAAACAAATAAATTCAAAGAAATGGTCCATAAGCGCCCAGTACTTAAATTCATCAGGTGCATAGTTCATCATCTCTATACAAACTTAGAGGTGAGGGACTGGTAGCAGAGGGAGATCATTTTCTTTTCCATTACACAATTCAAACTGCATTTGTGAAGAACATATATAAAAATACAGTCTCACATTCCTAAACAATGATATGTTCTGAGGACACATATCTTCTTGCATGCAATCAGCATGTAGCTCACTTTCCGCCAAGAAATATTCATCATTTCGTTTACTATCTCATTTACTTTGCCTAGAATTACATCCTTCAACAAAGAACAAAATTTTATATTTTTAATTTGTAACTTTTCTTTCATTTATTTTCTTTTTTTAAATTGCGTGTTTTATTAACTTTGAATTTTTTCATTTTCTTTACTATTATTAAAAAATTTCCACCTCCTCCCATTTCCTTCTCTCTCCCCCCTCCCCCTCCCTCTCCAGTTCAAAGAGCAGTCAGGGTTCCTGCCCTGTGGGAAGTCCAAGGTCCTCCTCCCTCCATCCAGGTCTAGGAAGGTGAGCATCCAAACAAATACAATCCACAATTGCTAAAATCAACAAGTCAGAACCATCAAAATATTAGTTTCTAATATGAAATTCCTGAATTGCACAGAGGATATGACCACAGACATCGCCGCAGTCCAGGCAATGCGGAGAACACAGCGCACTTACTAAGCTCCCTTCTCACAAATAGCTTCTAGCTCTCTTATTACAGACTTGATCTGATGCCAATCAAGTGTGGTTTGTCTTCCTATGGTTTAGGGGCATCCATATTTTACAGTCTATCAAGACCATACAGTCACAGATAGATGGAGATTGATAAATAAAAAAATAAATGTTGAAATATAGACAGCATTCTGACAATGGATTGCTGACAGGACACTACCAGGAAACATCACCAAAGAAAGTGAACAAATTTTGTCTCCTCAGAATGTTGCAAAAGAACTTCATGGACTATATATATCTGCAATGATAGAAAACTATTTTGTCATGATTCTGCACTCTGAAAGCCCGAAATCAAGGTGCTCTCCACATGTGCCCAGGTGAGCCCTTCCTCCTGAGGTCCCCATGAGAATTCTCCCTGACAGGTGTAGATGGAGCCCGAGGGCAGTAAGCAAGAGTGTGTGAGTGACAGTTAGACAAAGATGTTTTGCTTTCTAATCTCCAGATTAGACCCACTTTCTGGAACTCCTGAGCTGCTATAAACCATGTATTGCACACATAGTCAACTGGAGGCTAGCTAGTTCAATATGCAAATCAAGTGGCACAATTGAGAAAGTGAAATTATGACAATACTCCCAATCTGGACAGCATTTCTTCAATCCATTCCAAATGGGCACATCAGAAGAATAGCCTGCAAAAAATAATACAGGCTCCATCAGTCCCAGTCGAGCTGGCATGTGATCAAACTGGACTCTCTGAACATGGCTGGCAATGAGGGCTGACTGAGAAGCCAAGGACAATGGATCTGGGTTTTGATTCTACTGCATGTACTGGCTATNAAATGGGAGGAGGGGAGGAGGTGGAAATTTTTAATAAATAAATAAATAAAATAATACAGGGTAACTTTTAATTTAGAATTTCTAGTAGGAATTGTACTTCTTAATATAGATAAAATGCATGCCTTTCATAATACATTAACTAAAATAATTTAATTTTGATTCATTTTATATTTTAATAAAATATAATTATATCACTTTCTTCCTTCCACCCTCTCCTTCCAGTCCTTCTCAAATCCCTTCCCTCCAAGCTCTTCTGTGTTCCCCTTACACTCAGAGTGTTATCCTATTTTTCTTATTGGTACATGTATATATGCAGACATGTACACATAAACATATAAGTGCAACTTGCTGAGTCTGGTTTGTTATTTGTGCGCATTTGGTTTCAAGGCTGAACACTTCGCTTTGAGAGACCAACACGAGGTTTATCCTGTGCAAAGTCTAATGCTTCCTCTCTTAGCAGTGATTCATCGCCTTTAGATCTCTGTCTAGAGTTAGGATTCTAAGAGACCACTCTCATTTCTGTGTTAGTACATGTGGTGGTTTGAATAAGAATGGTCTGCATCAGTTCCAGTATTTGAACTTCGTCAAGAGGCAGTGACACTATTTTAAAGAGTTAGGAGAAGTGGCCTCATTGGAGGAAGTGTGACATGGGATGGGCTTTGAGGTATCAATCGGCTATGCCAAACCTGGTGTCTCCTTTTGTGACTACGGATCAAGATGTAGTTCTTAGGCACTGCTCCAGCTCACCTGTATCCTACCATGTGGGTTACCATGGCAACAATGAACTAAACTTCTGAATGTGGAGCAAGCCCCCAATTAAATGTTTTCTCTTATAATAGTAAGCTTGGTCACAGTGCCTCTTCATAGCACTAGAAAATTAATTAAAACAGCATGTGTATTTATATTTTTATTGTTCAGACTTTTTTCACATCAGTTTCTTGAGAGACTATTTAACAGTCAACATACTGTTATGTTTCTGGCTTTTAAAAATGTTTTTTTTCATGATGTTCCCTGAACCATATCATTAGAAACTGTGATGTAGATGTATCCATTGAGGTTTGGCTCTTTAATGATCTATTTATCTCTCCATTGTGTGTCCATTAGTGGTTTTCTGCGATGGTTTCTAATTTTCTCTAGAAGAAGCTATAGTGATAAGGGGTGATAGCAATTTATATGTGGGTATGAGATTTACTCATTTTATATGCATGAGTGTTTGTCTACAAGTACTTATGTGCATCATGCATGTGTGATGCTCATGGAGGCAAGAAGAGAACATTGGATCCCTGTAATTGGAGTTACGAATGAACTACTGAGTCACCTCTCAAGCCTCCACAGAAAGAAATAAAGAAACAAAGAACAAAAGAAAAAATAATTTTAATGAAAATTTAAGTAGGCATTATTTAAAGTTGGTTATAATGTGGAGAATTTTAACTACTAAAACAACATTGCATATCATTTTAATTAAAGGTAGCATTTTTGTTATTTAAGGGTGACAGGAATCTTCAAGAAAGGTTCAAGAAACTCATGATAATCTTAAACACAGCAATGTCTTTTTCTTGGAGTATATTCTAATTTTAAAAATAATTTAAAAATTTAAAATAACAATGAGAAACTTATAATTATATAAAATGAAATTAATGGAAGGAAGAAACACCGATAAGATTTAATTCATCTCTCTATTTTTTTACAGTAGACATTTTCCATAATAAGTATGTTTTCTTATACACAATGCTTTCTGTCATGTTATGGAGTGTCAACATGATTCTTAGTCAAGAGTGGAACAAATTACATTAGAAAGTGCTGCTTTGGTGCACAGAACCATTCGTTGAAATTAAATAAAAGCTACTTATATGAAGGAGTTTTAAATGATATTTGGCCAACCTTAATTTTAATAGTTTTTCAATGATAGGTGTTATTCTGATCATTCAGTTTCTCAAAAGTATTAGCAAACCTCCTCAAATAATACATGAAGATTGGCAAGTTAGAGAGTAGGCATCTGTTTTAGAGGCTTCAACCCTACACAAAGAACTACAGACACTCAGGAAAGCCGAGAGTGGGGAAACAGTGTTCCCCAGAGAAGAGCACATCAAGTAATTATCCAATAATAAACAATCAGCGCCGAAAACATACATATCAGTAACCTACAGAGATTGAATGGTTGTAGTTATGCATTAAAGAATATACATGCATATACATAAAATGTATATTTGTAACTACAGTTGATAATAAAAGAATCCAAGAAATTGAAAGGGAACAAGAGGGGTTTGCAAAGGCTTGGGGGAAGGACATGGAAAAAGGAAACAATGCAATTATGCTATAATCTCAGGAAATAATTAAAAGTATAATCTGACAGAGGAATTTTTGAAGTATTCCAAAAAACTATGTGTACACCTACTTCTCAATAGTATGTGTATTAATAATATCCATAAAATATTAAGAAACTCGAGCTACAGAAAAACCCGCCTCGAAAAACCAAAAATAAATAAATAAATAAGTGTAAATTAATAAATAAGTACACAAAAATATCAAGAAACTCATGAACTATAATTTTATTGAAACTTAAACATTTATATATATATATAAGTTTTCTTTGAAACCCACAAATCATCTCTAAAAATCATATTTCTAATTTTCAGTGAAAAACGAAGGTTTTTTCTTGGATGTAATTATTTTTAAATAATATGCAGTATAGATTTCTGTAATTCCTAATATTTCCATCACTACATTTAATGTTTCATTGCCTCTATCTTTACTTGGAGAATACTCGAATCTAAGAAAATAATTCTAAAAAACCTTTACCAATATTTTTACATTTTGACCAGATGCTCCTAAAAATGCCCTAAAGGAGCAGAGAGTGCAACCACAGAGACTAGATTTATCTGCTTGTGCAGAGCCGTGTGTCTGATTAAAGAGAAACTGGTTAGGAAAGAATAAAGAAGAGCTCAGGAGAAAAACAAGACATATCCTTTTGGTTGCCCCCCACAGCAAGGAGGATGTGAACTCAGGATTCAACAAGAAAATTGATCAGTGTCACAGCTGGAAACCCTAAGCATCAATTCCATAAACTGGTCATTTTTGTGCAAACTCAGAAAGAGCCAGGAGCACAAATGTGCCCAGAGCGGCATCTCCACAGTGGATGCCAGGTGCCTTACATTGCCACCAGGCTTTCTGAAAGGCAAAATGTCAGCTTCATTTTTAGAGTAATCATTTTGGAAATGATGTTTCTATCCAGGGAAAGATGGAAATCTTAAAACTTTTCAGTTTGTATATGTAATAATGAATCAGTGCATAAAATGTCATTAGCTACCTTAAAAGAAACATATAATGAGTGGGTTCCAATTTGAATCTTATATGTAGAACACCATAAAGGAGCACCTAGCCATCCAGAATTTGTATAATTAGGAGAGATCAAACTTCATTAAATCTTTGCTGAGTACATTTGAAAAAAATGAATTTATAGCAGGGCCTAATAATTTTTTTTTAATAAATGTCAGCATAAGGGCATTCCAAACCACTACAAGACCTATAAGAAAGTAAGCCAGTCGTTAACTGTAGCTGAGGAGCTATTGGCAGTTGGTTGCTGCCGGGGTGGAAGAATAGGTTTTCTTTAAGATGAGTCACTGGTAGGTTGACCATATGCCAGGGAATGGCCCTATACCCATGTACAAACAAGCAACAGTAATTGCTCTCAGTGAATTATGAAAAAAAATGTAAATGGAGAGAAAATGAAGTTTGCAAATGAATGCGGGAGCAGGAGCAGTTGGCTTAAGAGAGTGAACACAAATATTATCAAAATACACAATGCAGCAATGCAATTCCGACAGAATAGATTAAATGTTATATTTTAATGTCCTCGGGTGATTGCCATACTCAAAAGGAGTGCTAGTACCCCCAATTACTAATAAAATCGCGTTTACTTCTGCTTTTCACCCAAATCACTGTCTTATATTTTGACAAAGCCTCCCCGTCGGCTTTAGCACAGCACAGCCAGTTCTGCCATCTTATAGTATCCAGTGAGGAAACAAGAAAGCCCCGTGAGTCTACGCAACATGAGTTAGAATTGCTGAGCTTGCTGTGTAGAAGACCCCGGTACTACCAGCTTTGTTTGACAGAGAATTAGACAAGACCGACCTGGGGAGCAGTGCCGAGGAGAGAGGTGGACTTGCTCTGGCCTGGCGTTTTGCGATGATTGTGCTGTTTCCCCATCTCTTTCTGTAGTTTGGACTTAAAATCAGCCTGACAAAGGGTAGCGTAGCTGTAATTTCTGTTTCCACGGACCAGGTCCATTTCTTCCTTTACGTTTACCATGCATGTGTCCTCACAGGTGAATATTCTGTAAGGAGCACAGAACTGAAGAATCTCGTGTAATCTACACACACTTTGATTGGAGAATTTAACCCTATTTTACTCAATAGAATGTTCTGGAGTAAAGGACTTCTGCCATCATGTTTCCTTTTCTTCTCCAGAGATCCTTTTTCCTTTCTCCACTATTCTCACCCAGTTTCTTCAGCTTTATGGATTGATCTCACTCCCACCCCGTACACTTGCCCTGGGTTTGAATAGGTATGAATGTATCTATTGCAATGATTTCACTTTGAGGTTAACATAATCCTTATAATAATTAACAAAAGTATTAAGACTGGTTGCTTTGAAAAAAAAACACACTCACTAATTTTTCCACCATTTTTTATTCTAAAAATATCTGAATCCTAAAAACATAAGAATATGATGACATATAAATAATTTAAATAATAATGGCTCCCATAGGCTCACGTAGTTAAATGATTAGTCACCAGGGAGTGGCACTATTCGATAAGATTAGACAAATTAAGAGACACGGCCTTGTTGAGGAAGTGTGTCACTGGCGTGAACAAAAAAAAAATTCAAAAGCCCAATTCATCTTAATATCCCTCCCTCTGCTTGTGGATCAGGGTATAGCTCTCAACTACTTCTCCAGTGCTATGGTTACCTCCGTGCTCCCTGCCATGATGCTAACAGACAGACCTGCTGAAACTGTAAGCAAGCCTCCCGTTAAATGTTCTCCTTGATAAGAGATGCCATGGTCCTGGTGTTTCTTCATCACAATAACTCTGTCTAAGACATCCACCCTCCCACAAAATCCCCCACACCACCGACAAGACTATTCCTTCCCAACACCATGCCTTCCTTCTCCTTCTCCTCCTCTTCCTCCTGCTCCTCCCCCTTCTTCTCTGTTCATTCACTAAATCCAGCTAGGGCTGCCCATGTGTGCACGGTGCATGACCACTCACTGGAGCAAGGGATCCTACCAGGGAAGAAACTGCCAAGTATTAATAGCTCCTCCGTAAGGGGGGGGGGNNNNCCGTCTCCCTATCTATGCTATGAGTTTGGCCGGCTTGATCTAGTCAGGCTTGTGCAAGTTGCTGAGTGTTACAACTGTTCGACATTTAGGAAAATGCATTTATAATGTGCTTCCTTATCCTCTGCCTCTTTTGTGTGTGATGTATCTGAGCCTTGAACTAGTGTTGATGCAAGTGTCACATTTTAGGTCCAGCATTCAGTCTCTTACTTAGTCTTGACATCCCTCCATTGACAACGATCCTCTGGAGGGNCCGTCTCCCTATCTATGCTATGAGTTTGGCCGGCTTGATCTAGTCAGGCTTGTGCAAGTTGCTGAGTGTTACAACTGTTCGACATTTAGGAAAATGCATTTATAATGTGCTTCCTTATCCTCTGCCTCTTTTGTGTGTGATGTATCTGAGCCTTGAACTAGTGTTGATGCAAGTGTCACATTTTAGGTCCAGCATTCAGTCTCTTACTTAGTCTTGACATCCCTCCATTGACAACGATCCTCTGGAGGGNGGGGATCTTTTCTGACCAAGGTTGAAAGCAGCTCCTATCTATGAGTATCCATGTAAATATCTAGAAGGCAATTTGACAGCATGCCCATGTAGCTAAATAATAATAATGGTTTCTATCCTAGGGCCTATGACTTTCCTTGCCATGGCTTTTGGTCAACATTAAAGTACAGGCATGAAATATCCTCAAACCCAATCATAGATACCTTAGTAATTTTCATACTATTATCATACCCAAGGGCAATCTCCTCTATCTGGATAGCATTGGAGCACTTGAGGCCCAGCACTGGGGAAGACCATGGATGATTGTCTTTCTCAGTTGGCTTCTCTCACCGTGGAAGGTCCCCAGCAGTGAAGAAGATTACTGATTGGTTTGAGATCTATTTTTCTCTACCCTTCAGCAAAAAGTGTGATACATCTCAGCAGGGTTATGCATTACACCTTTGAATGGAATTTTTAAGTGATTTGTATGCCATCATTCCTGTATTAAAGTCTACATTAAACTCTGGGTTTGTTTTTTGTAGAGTTTCTTGTTTTCAGATATTTTCCTGTGGTTCAGTAGCATTCCTTCCTTTCATCCCTAAGAACTCTTTGGCCATTTTTTTTGCAAGATAGGTCTGTATGTGATAAAGTCTCTTGGATCTTGTTTTTCTTGAGGAGTCTTTATCTCTCCTTTTCTAAAGGGTGAGTTTTAGGCATATTTTCCTGTTGGTAGTTACTCTGCTTCAACTAGTTTTTAGGTGCATTATCCTAAGCTCTCATTGTCTATGAGGTATCTGGAAAAATCAGCTTCTTTGGCTGTGCACCCTTTTTGCAAATTATTGTTCCCTTTATCCTTCTGATGTCAGAACATTTTCTTTGTTTTTAAATATCTGACTGCAAATATTTAGCTGTAGAAGTATATGGACTGAATATACAAGACACTTGTCTTTCCTGAATGTGTGTGTATACTTACATATCTGTTTTTGCATGCAAGCAATGTCTCTAGGCTTGGTATGCTTTTTACTGTTATTTATTTAAATTTATCTTCCACTCCATTGTTGTTACTTCTCTTTGAACTCCAAAAATATGAATGTTTGAAGTTAAGGTTTTTTTTCCATGAATTTTGGAAAATTCCCTCAATCCTCTTCTCTCCATTTTATTATAATTTATCCATGGATTTCAAGTATTTTTTCTTGAGACTCTCAGGAACTTCTTAACAAATACCTCTGTGGACATTTCCAGTAACAACTTTAATTTCTTCTCATTGTATTTTTGTCCTTCTAATGAAAACAGTATTTTTACTCATATTATAGAAGATTAGACACAGAATTCCAAACATTTGGCCACTTGTGAATCCCACTAAAAATTTTAACTGGAAGCCATATTATATATTCAATGGACAGATAATTTCAAAATAGAATATATGTGTGTGTGTGTATGAGAGAAAATTTTATAAAAGATATTTACACAAAAGCTCTGACATCTACTTTGTTTTTGTTGGCCTTGTGCTGATGGCCCTGAACCTATCCTTAAGAGCAGTTTGTTTCCCCAGTAAAACTCCCTGGAGAAAACTAGACTTCATTTGCAAACGGTTATCAATTAGAGATAGTTTCTTTGTTAAGGATGGGGGCAGATGTCCACTTCTCCTTCCAGCTCTAGGGCCCAATCTGGTATAGACCCTGTGTATGATGCTTCAGGTCTGTGTATGTTTGTAGGTTTATCAATCCTGTTGATTAGGAGAGCCTTGTTTTCTTGGTGTCCTCATTCCCGCCTGACTTTTCATTCTTTTAACCTCCTCTTCCATAGGGTTCCCTGAGGCCTGAGGGGAGAGATTTGATAGAAACCTCTCATTTGGGCCTGAGTGTTCCAATTTCTCTCACTCTTTGCCTACTTTCTGACTGTGGGTCTCTGTATTTGTTCCCATCTGTTGCAGGAGGAAACTTGTCTGGAAACTGAGCAAAGCACTGATCAAATTCATCTTCCTAAGACTGAGATACCACACTGAAAATGATTATTTTCGTTTCACCCATTTTATTTGTGAATTACATGATTTCTTCTTCTTCTTCTTCTTCTTCTTCTTCTTCTTCTTCTTCTTCTTC
>LOEQ01000588.1:50045-75481 GCA_001685075.1 Bramus lutescens | reverse complement strand
CTTCTTCTTCTTCTTCTTCTTCTTCTTCTTCTTCTTCTTCTTCCTCTTCATCTTTCTCTTCCTCCTCCTCCTTCTCCTCCTCCTATTATTTCTATTTCTTTTTGGTTGAGTAATATTTAATTGCACAAAAGGCAGTTGGATTGAAAGAAGATGGAGAGGCAAGATCTTGAGGCTAACTACTTCCCTGAATGGAGTGGCTGGGGTGTTTCTAGGGACTTCCTCAAAGAGTTGTGGGCTGAATAAAGTGATTAAGTAGGGAGAAAAAAGTTTTATGGGAAAATCCATGTGTTCCTTTGGCGATAGGGATAGGGAGGATGAGGAGGATGCAGGAGCTGGTCTGTTACAGAGCTGAGCATTAGATTTAGGGATTAGATTTGAAGATTTGGAGAAGAGCATGGAGAGGTAGAGATCTAAAATTAGGTTACTGGTTTCCCTAACTGGAGTAACCTTAGGGTTCAAAGAATATATTTGCTCGTTGGGAGCTGGGATAAAGTAATGAGTGGTATGTGTGTGGCGGGCTGGAGGAGAAGTTCTGGCTGATCCATTGAAGATGAGGGCACTGTGATGGTAGGCCAAAGCACGTGGTCTGTGGCAGACCTGGGGGCGAGACAGGGGCATGGAATTTGAAGTAGAGGAGGAAACAGTGAAGGTATCCCACCTGCTTCCCTGGCTGGCGTGGTGGGTGGGTTCCCTGGAAATCTTCTCATTGTATTTTTAAACTTCGGGATTCTCTTTTCCTCTTATCTCAGTCTGTCTGACAAATTTCTGATTATCATAATCCATATATATGTTCTATATATACCTGATTTGTTTCTTTGTATTTTCTGTAAGTTTGCTGAGCCTTCTAAAAATAATATTAATTTGAGAGGCAGACGAGGTGTGGCAGAGGTCTGCAATATCACTTTATGCTTAGGTGGGAGAGTCTCAAATCTGAGACAATCAGTGATACATAGTGAGATTCTTCAGCAAAAAGTCAAGATATCGTCATTTTAAAATAAGTTTCAAATAGTTTTAACATCTTTATTTTCTTAGATCAGATTGCCTCCTATTATTTTAATTTATAGGCTGGATAATCATGGTTTCTGATTATTCTTGATTATGGCATATACCAATGACTTTTTTTTTCAAAGAAATACATTATCCAGTTTCTAGAAACTGGCTTTATCTGACATAGCCATTAAAAGCTTTTATAGAAGTTTGTAGAAGAAAATCATCTGATGTAATTCCTAGACATTAAAAATCAGTGATTCTTTTGCCTCTGTGTCTCTCTTCAATTTTGACATCGCAGTATTCATCACAGAGCTGGAATGGAATATGCAGGACCGCTGAGGTGCAGACCATCCGGGGGTACCCACGTCCCATAAGTGCTGAGGTCTACCTACTAGTGTCACTGTCTAGCATTTGATTCAGTTGTATTTGACTGGCAGCAACACAGACAGAAGATTGAGTTCCTCATGGAGATCTGTTAATTCCTGCCTGGCACCAGGGAAGGTCTGCAGGTTCAATCTACAGAAACCAAACAATGAACTGTGGAAGTCTTCCCAGGGCTATACCCTGATATGGCAGGCAGGCTTAGGATCGCAGGGAAACGCCTGTTCTCACTGTTCTACCTTGCTTCAGTCTAACCCTGTCTGTCTGCGTGCTATATTGCCAGAGAGGCAGGGAAGGATGATAAGGATAATATATAATTGTGTTTCCTACAAACTTCAAGGCATTTTATTGCCAGCTCTAGTGCCTAGTTTCTTTTACTATTGTCAATTCATTTTCATGATTGGATACTGTTCAAATTGATACTATTTGGGGAAGCAATTACTGGAGACTCTCCTCCATGGTATTGCTCCATCTTCCACTAATGTATTGTTTCAGCCTCACTATGGCTGTAGGTCATTTGCAGGAGGAACAAATAGGGAGCTTTAAATAGAGTATGGTGAATGAGGAGAAATTTGCTTTTATTTATACTTTCTGTAGGTTTATGTTTTTAAAAGTATATTTAGTTAAGTAGAAAAATGCACAGACAAGAACCTGAGACAGAACAGACTTGCCTTGTACAGATTTTGGGTTCTCACTGTTATGGATGAGACACATAATATAATCTATCTTTTTATTAATCAATACTTTAACTTGATATCAGTTCATGACAATCATAAACACCAAGATTGGGATTCATGATGCCACACAAGGCTAAAACAAGGATGATCTATGTTTTTCAGCAGTGTCACTATAGAAACCAGAAATGCAATTCTAGATAAAAACAATTCCTGGATCTGTCATGTGCTAAAAAAAAACCATTACATTTTACTCTGGCTTCTTATGTTATCAACTTGATAACAATTGCCTTTGTTGACTTACGTCTCATGTTAACCTATGTCTCTGACGTTATCTCATAAATAATTTTGGTGAAAAATATTCTTTGCACTTTCTCTGGTTATTTTGTTATAGAATTTGGCATATATAAGGAAACTACTGTCCAATCCACCTTCTCAAATTAAATTTTCTAGTACAGATAGTGCATTATGAAACTTGTTGTACCACTACAGTATTCCCAGTACAATGCTGTAGAAAATTTATGATGGAGTTAAAAGCAATATTGGCTTATGCATTCCTTTAAAAATTACTACACTAACTCATTTTGCTACATGATATATCAAAAAGTCAATTTATTTCTAAAGTTTCACACCCATTGTGATGGTAGTTTTATGTCAACTTGACACATTTGAGCCAATCGAGGATAGGGAACCTATATTGAGAAAATGCTTCCATATACTGACACAAATGTTATGAAACTAACCTGCCAACCTAATTGGATTTTAGGTCCTTAGAATAAGATGGAACCCATACTTGGTGCCACAATCAGGGCCAAGAACGTGCAGCTAGACAAGTTATAGGTCTTACTGGAGGATCTATTACTATATCCAGTTGGATGGGCATCATATTGTCCTGAATCCTAATTACTTATTATTATATCCATAGATTACTGCATCTCTCAGCTCTCATTAGAGAAGCTGTTTCTTGTAATGTCTGGCAATTAGTAAAGAGGGCCATAATTAGTCAAGGCCCAGAGAATAAGATAATTCAAAAGTGTTCATTCCTAAATATGAGGTCGATATCATACTGCCTCCTCCCGAGGCTGAGTGAGCATTGATAAAGAGCAGGCAGAAAGATTGTAAGAGCCAAAGATGCTGGGTTGTTACAAGAAAGCAAAATTTTTTACACACAAAGCAACAATTACACACAAGAACTCACAGTAGTTGAGACAACATGCATAATCAACCCAAACAAAATCCCAGTGTAGAGCTAAGGGTTGGGAGAGGGTAGCACAAAGTTCCACCCCAGCAAAGGAAGTGTTGATATTTGATAACCTTTGGAAGGAGAGTTAATTTTCTTAGAGTATGGTCTCAGAGAGTTTGACCACTCTCCAAGACAGGCTCAACATCCAAGAGTATTTTGTCAAACAAATTGGACTTGATGGGATTAAAAGAAGGAAGAGATGAATCATAAAATTTATTGGGTAAAGATGTGAGGATGACTGTGGTAGGAGTTCCAGAAAGGAGATAAATGTAATTATAATACATGGTATCAGATTCTCAAAGAATAATGAAATTCTATTCTAAAATACTAAGTAAATCTTAAAAAATATTGACTTTATAATATCCATTAACTGAATTTGATCCAATAATTTTACATACTATAAAAATTATTATACGTTAGAAGAAAATGTAGGAATAAATGTTCTATCATTTCCTTATCAGTCTTATTGTTTAAAAAGAGCCTAAAGAAACCTACAGAATGAGTTTTTTTTAAAAAAGAATAATTATTCTGAAAAAGGATAAGTGTGTTTAGATAAAATTGTGAAGACACAATAATTTGTGGTTTCATATTTATTGTTTGTTGTTTTAATATTAAAGATCAAACCCTAACTAATTTTCAGATTTTCAAGTATTCTTTGGATTTTAGTGATACAATCTGAAAAACAAACTAACATTTTTAGGGAGTCCTTCTAAATTCAGTCATGTCTGGTTGGCTTACATCATAAATGTCAGGAGAATAAGGAACGCATTAATCTTCATACTCTCTGACACATAGTAGATATTAATAAATATTAGTTTAATGAATCAATTGATTCAGGTGGAGAATAGGTTTCATCCCTAGGCAAATGGTGGCACTTAATGTTTTCAAAGTCAATAAATATGCTACTTAAAGCTTCTGGCTTGTTTTCTACTGGAAATTCTTCTTAATCTTGAATATGCAAATGAAACTGTGTGTATAATTCAACTAAACAAATCCCATAAGAATAAAGATTTATGTGTTTAAATGATATTATGGGGAAAAAACCCTCATGCAGAGTTGCTTTTTTTTAACTAATTGTTTTGCTTGAGCAATTCAAAGGGAATCAATCAGAAACTGACAAGGAACCATATGTTCATCTTTGTTGAATGTAGGCAGAACATATTATTTTTAAAACACGAATAAAAAAGAAACAAAAATTATAACACAATATTTTCAACGACCTGTCACAAGAAGCATATCAATTAATAAGATATTTGATTGTAGTAGAAAGTCAGACATGAAAATTCAGGATATTCATTTCTCAAAACCATCTGAAAAAGTCGTTTTAATTCACATTCCACTATGCTTGTTTATAAGCGCACTTAGAGGAATGGTAAAACCTATCCTACATGCTAAGTGTTTTACTGCTAACCAGAGATTGCACTGTCAGTTGACCAAGGAAACGCTTTGTATAACGATGTCTAGCATATTTAACTAGACCAAAAAATTAGTAAAAACAAACAAAAAAAAAAACAAAGAAAAATTTATAGATTCAGAAGAAATGATTCGTACCACCTGAAATTTCAGTAAGACTGCATGTGAAGACATTTCTTTTGCTAATGTTTGTGTGTTTTGTTGTATATATTTGTGGTAGTGGTTTCCCTTGGCAATGTCTTCCTCAGATGAAGTCTATTTTATTTACAGTGTTCTTAAACTGGATAGGAAATATGATACCATGGAAAGAGAGAGTTTTTTAAATGTATCCATACTATATTTTTATGAAAATGGATTCTTCTCTCATACACTACATCCCGAACACAGTTTCCCCTCTCATCTCATTCTAGCTTCTCCCAAATCCACTCTTCCCCTGTTCCCGTCACAAAAGAACAGGCCTCCAAGAGACAACAACGAAGCGTAACAAAGCAATAACACAAGGCAAATGCCCTCATATCAAGGCTGGACAAGGCTGCTCAGTAGAAGGAAAGGAGTCCCAGTATCAGGCAAAAATCTATAAATGCCAAAGTTATCAAATTGTTTTGCAATATTGCAAAGAAAATAAGAAAGCGGAAAGAAGACATGAAAGAGTTAAAAGATGAGGAAGGGCAGACGTGCGGATTGGAATAGTGTTTCCGATCTTCTGTTGGTCTTCACGTGATGTTCAGGATGACCATTCCCTTTGCTGGCTGTTAAGATTTGGTACCTGGATGTACACAAAGCACAGATAGGAGGCTTCATTCAGAGAAATAATTTGAGAAGATGAATAAGCCTAGGAGCCTGTGTTGAGACTTAATGGTTGACTGGCATACATTTACTTTGTATAAAATGAAATTAACTCTTCACTGGAAGATTTGAAACTGGAAGACAGTGCAGTATATGTATGCAGCAAAGAATGTATTTCCAGTATTATCTTTAACCTTAGGCTGTGTCTCAAATATTCATATGAGAAATTGTATGTTATAAAGAGACTATTCATATCAAATTATGCATTAAAAAACTGTGAAATATATAATTTCATATAGGATTATCTTTAATGTATTCATAATAAATAATAAAAAATAAAATATCATTTTAGGTTACTGTGTACTTAGACTCTATAGAGAGTTCTTTTTAAGAAATTTATTTTACATTATTAGTCATTTCATAGTAAGTCACTGAGACATTGGTTAAGAGTTTTGGAACTCCATTAATGTCTTTTAGTATTTAAAGTAAAGCATAATTATTGATTTCATGTGTGTGTTATTTTAATATCCAGATGAAGAAAGGTGTGGAGACAAGATAAAGAATATGACATGATTTTTAAACTTTAATAGTACAGATATAGTACAAATATAATATTACTTTTACAAATAAATTGTTGTTAATGGAGGCAGTGCTTGTGTTTCCTGGCCTCCCTGAACCAAAGAATCACACAGAAGCTGCATTGATTATGACACTGTTTGGTCAATAGCTTAGGCACATGGCATATTTCTAGCATATTCCTAGCTAGCTCTTTCATATTTTTTCTCTTTTTTCAAGATAGGGTTTCACTGTAGCTTTGGAGCCTGTCCTGGAACTAGCTCTTGTAGAACAGGCTGGCCTCAAACTCACAGAGATCTGCCTGACTCTGCCTCTTGACTGCTGGGATTAAAGGTGAGCACCACTACCACTCAGCTAGTTCTTAACCTATCTTAAACTAACCCATTTCTATTAATCTTTGTCTCACCACCATGAGGCCGCAGCTTACTTGTCAGGTTCTGGTGTCCTCCTTTGGTCGCTCAATGGCATCTCCCTGACTCTGCCTACTTTCTCTATATATCTCTGTTCAGGTTTCTCACCTGGCTATATTCTGTCCTGCTATAGGCCCAAGCAGTTTATTTATTAACCAATGGTGAGAAAACATATTCATAGCATACAGAGGAGAATCCCTCATCAAATTGGGTTATCCATTAATAGTCTCCCCACTAGTCACTTAAAACCTCATAGGAAAAATTACCATGTAAGAGTTTTCCCTTATATTTAGTGCAGCATTGTTGTTATTTATCATAAGACATTTCCACTTGTAGAGAATGCTACCTTGCCTTAATGTGAGATAAGATTCGTAAGATTTTATCTTTATTGTTTTTTTTTAATTTCTATATTTATTCAAGACCAAGTTTCTCTGTGTATTCATGAATGTCCTGAAACTAACTCTGTAGAACAGGATGGCTGTATAGAGCACAGATATCTGCCTGTATCTTCCTTTGGAGTGCTGACATTAAAGGCATGCACCACCATGGTCAGGCTGACTGTTTTTTCTTAATTCTGTCTTCCGCAGTAACTAGTCTGCCAATCTATGTGCGGTTTCTTATTTTTGTGGCCTTTAATTCCCCCCCCTTTTTTATCATGTTATTAGACTAGACCCTTCTTGCATTAGAGTGTCTTTGCTGCCAGGATCCTGGCTTTTAGTTTTTTCTGAATTTTCATGATCTTGTGTGTTATCTGTTCGCTCTGTGGCCCTCCAGCCTCAAAGGAACCTGAAGCATATTAAACATTGCAGCAAAATGGCTTTCAGTTTCTTCTTGACCAAGAAGTGTAAAGATCTGTCATTTTTTCCCTTTAAGATTGAATCATACCTTTTTTTCGCATTTTTTGCAAGTACAAGTCCCATCTAAATATGTTTTATGGAAGGACTCTGCTGAAGCATGCACACTACATGATCTCAAAAGCCTTTAAGTCTAGTGTTCAGTGTTCCCTAAAACTGTTTCTTTTTGCTTTGAATTTTCTAGGACTTCAAATGCAAGAAAAATTCGGATGCCATCTGTTCCTACAGCAGTGAGTCTCTGTTTCTTCTCTTGTGCTCATTCCCATTGCTCCACTCATGTGGAGCTGTTCCACTTCAGTAACTTTGAATCGCTCACTAAACATTTCCTTTTTTGCTTTTACCACATTAAAGCATAAATCCATTTTTCATTTGTCTTCTCATTTTATATTTTATTTCGAGGCCAGATAAACTCCTTTCAAAACTCCACAGAATCAGTATTTCTGGTTCATATAAGATACTTTTTTCCAAATAAGTGTTGCTCTTGCTAAAAGAGATTATCTATTAAAACAAAATTTTCTACACATTGGTCTATGATGGAGTCTTCCTTATCTCAGGTATTCTTCTACTGTTTCAAAGCAGCAAATAGTTAATTATTTTACACAAGCAGGATGTTCCACAAATCAGTTTGATTCTATCTGGAGTCAGTACAGACACTGTGGGTTCAAAGTTCAGTCACCCTATTGGGTTGCTTTTTGTTGCTGTGACAAAACGCTGACAAAAAAAAAAAAACAGTTTGTAGAAGAAGATTTAATTGATCTTCCACTTTACATTTGTTATCTGTCACTGAGGGAAGTCAGCTCCAGAACTTCGAGACACAAACTGAAAGACTTCAGTCAGCTTTCTCTCAGTTCCTCTGCAACTGTTTTCAGGTTCGCAGGTCCAACTGCTTAAGGATGCCACTGCCAACAGTATTATAGGCCTTCTATATCATGGCTCAATTGAGAACATTCCCCAGAGGCCAATCCAGTGGTGTCAATTCTTCTGTTGATATTTCCACATTCAGGCGATTCCAAATTTTTATTTTTTTCACAAAACAAACACAATCCATCCCTTATCAACACGACATTCAAACATTTGCTATTTAAAAGTAACTCTCATTTCTTATTTGTCCTCAAGATTTCATGTTAATATCACAACATAAAATGCAGAAAAAAATTAAAATTCCACATATTAAAATTACATCCCTACAATGTTTAATATCTCTCCAAATATAGTGACACACGCCTTTAATCCCAGCACTCATGAAGCAGATCTAGAGGAGTTTGAGAACAGCACTATCTACAAAGTGAGCTCGGGGCCAGCCTAGTCTGCATAGTACAGAGGCCTTTTCTCAAGGAAAAACAAAAAGGAAAAAGAAAAAGAAAGAAAATTCAATGTCTTTTAAAATGTCAGGTCTCTTAATTATGGGCTATTGTGACTTCTCCCTTGCCTGCTTGTGATTCAATCCATCTCCCTCTTGATTACAGTTTCTATGGGCTCAATATAACAGAATACTTCCCAGAAAATTTTCCCTCAGTGATGTTAATTTCTATTAATCATATCTTATTTTTGAGCTCCAACAGAACATAAATTATAAATTCTTAATACAACCTATCGTACAAGCAACTCTGATAGAGTTTTTGCTTTCCTGTGAAACATAACCCAGGCTTCCCTCACATACAGATCTCTCATCGTTCCTGTCTTCCTAATTTCCACAACACTTGCCTTATTTCTGAACACTCAACAACTTTTGGAACTCAATGTTCCGAGTACTTCCACAATCCTCCAGGAAAACAAGGTGGTTAGGTCCGTCACCCCATTGCCCACATTCTGGTACAAGCAGTTCTAATTTATTTTCTACTACTGGAGGCTCAGACACAGTTCTGAAGAAGATTGTTGAAAGATTGTGAGAACCCAGCATCAAGAATATTAGAGCAAAGCAGTGTCTTCTGGATATAAGAGGATCACTGCATTCATAATCCCATAACAGCTATGGTTCCCTGTACAAGATGCCCTGTACAAAGGATGACGCTAGTTGGCATTCTAGCACAGACTAATGGGGGGTCTCATGAGCTCCAACCATAACTGAGCAGCAATTAACAGGTGCTGGTTTCTAAAGGAGTACTTTTTTTTTTTTTGCTTAAGGGTGTGGGTTGTAGTAGATGTATCCATCTTGAGTGGATGGTCCTTCAACCTTGACTTTATGGGCAGCAGAAATTGGAGTTAATGTTTCTTAAAAAATAAATACTAAGATTAGGGAAATGCGGAGGTTGAGGTGATTCTGAGACGAGATAAGGGGAAGATTTGGGGATGAACATTGCTAAAGTATAATGTATGAAAATTTCAAGAATTAATAAAAATAAGAATGATGTGTCTACTCTGCCCCATATCTTATATCGGCCGGTTTTCTCTAAAGGTTAACTTATAAAGTTAGTCTATGAAAAGCAGCATTTTGAACAGCAGTCATCGCTCACTCTGACATCTGGCAGTTAGGGATGTTCTGTATCTCACTCTCTGATGCTTGCTTCTGTGATGCTATTCAGGCTTATTTATTTCTGGAGGTCATGAAATTGCTAAAGTTCTGTTCTGCTCTTGACCTCCTTTCTATCAGCATTTGTGGGAACAACAAATTAAGTGTTTCAATTTCTTAAAATGGTCCTAAGGTCCTTTTGCAATATGAATATTGGCAATTTGCAATTCATCTTTATTTTGGTAAAACACATGAATAAAATTAGGTGGCTGAGATAAAATACAACCAGCAGTTGAAGTTGAAAGCACAAATGATGCAAAATTTCTTATTTTATGAGTATTACCTACATATTAATTTAATTTATATTACCTACTGCAAGTTCCTTAGATTCCCCATCTTTTTGATAATAGAACAATAACGAAGAGAACTGCAGTTAATTGTTGAATATGGTGACAATGGAACAGATATGTGGGCTTCAACATTAAGGAAGATTTCAAGTGTGAAACTGTCCCACTCTTGTGTAGGGTTTATCCTTCCTTGGGAAGGAAATCAAACACTTAATGAGGGTATAAAAGTAATGGTTTTGTCTTAGCGTTTCTATTGCTGCAACAAAACACCATGACCAAAAAGAAGTTGGTGAGGAAAGGGTTTACTTCACTTACGTTTCCACATCATACTCCTGGAGGAAGTCAGAACAGGAACTCAAACAGGGCTGGAAACTTGAAGGCAAAGGCCATGGAGAGGAGCTACTAAATGGCTTGCTTTATATGACTTGTTCAGCTTGCTTTTCTAGAAAACCCATGAGTACCAACCCAGGAATGGTACCACTCATCATGAAGTAGGCTCCAGCCCCCATTGAACACTAACTGAAAAAAATGCCTTACATATGGATCTCATGGGGCTATTTGCTCCACTAAGGTCCTTCCTCTGTCATGATTCTAGTTTGTGTGAAGTTGAAAAGATAAAAACCCAGCCAGTACAACTGACTCTTTGTCAACTTGTCATAAACACATCACTATTAAGTTCCAACTCTTCTTTTTTTATTCATCCCCAAGATCTCACATTTTAAAATATAGACAGTTTTAGAATTCCCATTATCTTTACAAATTTAAACACATTAAAATCTCAGTTCCTTTAAGATGTCCAGTCTCTTTCAAGTTTTTTAAAAATTTAAAGTCTTTCAGGGCACAGACACAATCACAAGTCAAAGTGAAACAAAATTCCAGTCATCCAATGTCTGGGATCCACTCAAGATCTTCTGGACTGCTCCAAAGAGTTTGGGTCACTTCTCTGGCTCTGAACTTTGCAGCACACAGCTCAACTTCTTGGCTCCAGCTGGCTCCACTCCGGAGCTGATGCTGTTCTTGGTGGTCATCCCATGGCACTGGCATCACCAAACTACTGGTCATTTGCTGCAACTGAGCTGCTATCTCACCAATAGCCTCTCATAGGCACTTTGGGGTTTCAAGCCTCAACTTCCTCAACTGTTACTGAAGCTGGATCTTCAAGAGCCTCTCCTGGCCTCCCACAGTGTCAAGCACCACTGCTCTCCTTGACCCCTTCCATCCATGAAAACCAGTACCTCCTGGTCGACTCTTATACACTGTCAAGTCTGGCCACCAGCACAAAGTACAACATTGGCCACCTCTGTGCTTGTTGGAAACATTTCCCAGAGGACTTCACCACAGTGATGCTGGTCTCTTCTTTATCACCACCAATTTCTTACCAGCAGACCAACATTGAGTATCCTAGCAATGCAAAGTTTCACTTCAGCAGTTCTGGTAGCTTGTTAATTGGAACTGAATCTTCAGCCCCCGGTAACTCAGAACCACAGAATCTTCAAAATAACAAATGGCCCTGATAGAGGTTTTTATCTTCCCTCTGAAACTTCACAGGCCAGGCCTTCATCCTTTGCATCACTCTGCACATTATCTTCCAACTTCCCCAAGAACATCCCATGGAGCTTTTAATGCTTAATGACTCTTCTAGACCAAATTTCCAAAGCCTTTCCACAATCGCCCCCGAAACATGGCCAGGTCTGTCATAGCAATACCTCACTCACTATGCTGGTACCAATTTGACTTAGTTAGTGGTTCTATTGCTACAACAAAATACCATGACCATAAAACAAGTTGGTGAGGAAAGGGTTTATTTGACTTACACTTCCAAATCATAGTCTGTTTAATTTACAATATTAAAAAGGAATTTATGAAATTGGTAAATATACATATATGTATGTATTTATTAATTATTAAGTTGATGAAAATAGTATCACAGTATAAGCTATTTGTAAATACCAAGCTGTTAAGTCATAAAATGGCATATATTCTGTATTTCTAAGGAAAACAAATCGTATCTCCATCTTTTACCTTCACAGTGTTGACAACATTAGATATCATCTGAATAATTTCCATCAAAGATAATACTAATCTTCATTTTTCAATTTAAAGCATTGCCAGTAGAAAAGTTGTATCCCTTCAGATTATCTGCTAATTATTTCACAAATAAAATGGAAGCTGTTGCTGTCTGTGGACCTACCACATAAATTAAATTACCCATCGCTTTTTAAAAGTTGTTAATGTGTTCAACTCAAAGTCCTTGTATTTTCCTTTATTGTAAGTGATTTATGTAATCCATTAGAGTGTGGTAATCATCATCTAAGACTCATAAGACTCTGGTTTCTGTGTGTTTTGCTAGTGGTGATAAAGTACAACATGATTCACAAGGTGTGTTTAAGAAGGAGTGCATACAGGATAATGAAGACATCCACATTTTCTTGAAGCCACAACTAGATGCCATTTATTTTATTACTGGAAAGACCATTCTAAAAAGATTTAGAAAACAGTTATTACCTAGTGATTATATGGTAGAGTTAGAAAAAAAGGAAGTTCTGGAAACAATACTGATTCATTTGTCTCTAGGTTAAAGATTTCTTTAAACATTTTTCAGCTACTTGCATTTCCTCTTTTGAGAACACTCTGTTCGCTCTTTACCCCATTCTTACTTCAATTATTTGTGTCCTTGATATCTAGTTTTGTGAGTTTCTTATGTATTTCGAATATTAGCCCTTGTGGTTTGAAAGAAAATGGGTCCCAATTTGAGTGGCACTATTAGGAGGTGTGGCTTTGTGGGAGAAGGAGTGTGTAGCCTTGTTGGTGGAAGTGTGTCATCTCTGTGCGGGTGGACTTTGTGATCTCCTTGTTCAAGCTGTGCTCAGTGTGGTGCAAAGTTCACTTCCTCCTGCTTGTGGATCAAGATCTAGAGCTCTCAGATACCTCTCCAGCAACATGTCTGGCTGCACATTACCATATTTTCTGCCATGAAGATAATACACTACACCTCTGAAAGTTAGGCAAGTTACAATTAAATGTTGTCCTTTATAAGAACTTTCGTAGTTATGGTGTCTCTACACAGCAACTGAAACTAAAATAGACCTTTATCAAGTCTGTAGTAAGTAAACTCCTATTTCTGTATTGTAGGCTGCTGCTTTGTTTGAATGATGGCTTCCTTTGTCATATAGAAGCATTTCGCTTTCATGAGGTCCCATGAATCTTCATGCCTATCTTTTTCAGTGTTACGTCCAGAAAGTCTTCCCTTTTCTTTTTCTTTTCTTCTTTCTCAGGTTCAGGGATGTTCTTTAGTTTCTTTTCTATGAGGTTTAGTGTTTCTGGTCCCATTATGGGTTTTGTGTAGGATGGATAGGTATGGATCTATTTTGACTCTTCCACATGCAGTCAACCAATTTGACCAGCACCATTTGTTGAGGACACTGTCTTTTTTAAAGTGTGTGTTTCTGCCATGTTTACAAAAAAAAAATTGGGTGTCCATGGAAGTGTGGATTTATGTCTGTGCCTTCAATTTTATTATATATGCCACCATGTCTGTTTTATGCCAATATCATGTTTTAAAATACTGTAGCTCTCTAGTACAACTTGAAATCAGTATGAGTGTTGATTTTGATTTGAGCTTCAGTTTCTTTGAAGAACTTCAGTGTCTTTATATTTTATACGTAGATGTTAAGAATTACAATGTCCTCTTCGTGGATATTTCCTTTAATAAATAATGCCCTAATCTATATCTTCTCATTGGTTTTGCTATGGTGTCTAATTTATCAGGTTGCATATTAGGTTCATTCGCTCATAATAACTTTTCCAATCATTTTTCCCTGAGCTGCTATCTATCCTTGATGTTAAGATGTGTTTCTTGGATGCAGCAGAAGGATGGATCCTCTTTTCACATCCATATTTTAGTCTGCCTTTTTATTGGGAGGCAATGGGGAAGGGAGCTAGCAGCAGGTCTTGCTGCAGAGCTGAGGATAAGACTGAAGGAATGGGTTTGGAGGACGTGAGGAAGACAGCCTCGACAAGAGATCTACAGTTAGTTAACCGACATGTTTACGTTCTCAGGGAAGTCTGTTGGCTTCCAGGGAGTGCCTGATGGAGTTCTAGGTTTAGATAAAGCAATGAATATGGGGAGGGAGTCAGAAGGCTAAGGTTTCTATAATCCACTGACTCTGAGGGCAGGATAGGAAGGGAAGATACAGCAAGTGTTCTGCTGCAAAGCTTGGATTGAAACTAGGGCATTGAATTTGGAGGAGCAAAGGCAAGGTACATATAATTGAATACATATAATTTGAAATATATTCTAAAGTTTAGAAACTCTATACTCTTCAATAATTAAATTATTTACCATTTTTCTTTTGGATGTACCCTTTGTTCTATCAACAAATTAATTTCAAATATTTTATACTTTAGTGATTAAAAATGATGACATCCAAGCTAAGATATAGTGATGATGACGTGATTGCCTGATTCCTTGTGACTTGTTCTGATTCCTAGTTTTTCGTCATGACATCACAGCAAATTAAAGTACGTAGAAATTATGATAATTTTCATGACAATTTTGGAAAATAGTCATGCATAAGGAACTATTTCCTTGAGACTGTCTTTTTATAAAATCCAGGAAAACGTCCTGCACTAATCTTTTCCTTAGGTGCTTAATCTTGTTAAGTTTCAGAGATTTGACTTGAAGCTCCTCAAATACACCTGTAACTGTACCCTCAACCTCTTGTTTAATAAAAAACCAACATATCAAATACTTTTCTTTCACCATTTAATTTCTCTTCCTCTTTCCTTCCTCTGTAATAGCTCTACTGTAGACTAGGCAGTAGTCTCAGCAATTTACTTTCTAAAATGGGTTTCCATATGTAGGCCAAGTCATTCTAGAACTGGTAATTCTCTTGAATTCACTTTCTGTGTATTGGAATTAAAGGCATGTATCACCACATACTGAAAAGTTCTACTATTTTTTGTGTACATCTGTGTGCATGTGGTGTGTATGTGTGTGTATGTATGTACACATGTGAGTTCATGTAGAATTCAACAATTTAGGTAAATTGTCATCCCAGGAAGCATTAGGAATCTTCTTTGGGCCAACCCAGAGCTAGGATTATAGGTTCTACCATGTACATCTTTTGAAGTGGATTCTGGGAATCAAAACTCAGGGTCTCATACTTTAAAATGCCCATGGATCTCTTCTCCATTTTTTTAAATGATGTCACACTGTTGATTAAAGTAAATTAAGGACCAAACAGTGGTGGCACACACCTTTAGTCCCAGCACTCAGAAAGCAGAGGCAGGCAGATCTCTTTGAGTCAGAGAGACCAGCCTAGTCTACAAGAGCTAGTTCCAGAACAGCAAGTGCTGTTACATAGAGAAGCCTTGTCTTGGAAAAAAAAAAACGACAATAAAGAAATAATAAAACTTAATAAGTATCAATTTCAGGTAACTGTATAACAATTAACACATAATTGACTAATCAGATCATTTTCTGCTTTGACTTCATTTTGTCCTTCTATTTTCTAACATAATTCTGAGAAAAATACACTTTTCACTTCAACAATTAAGTATAAGTAAATTAAAATGCAAGAAATGTCTTATTTATTCCATATCAATGTTTCCTGCATTCTCTTGTCTTCTCTTGCAAGTATGTCTTTCAATAATTTTTGTCCCTCATTATCAGGGTAAGTGTTTACTAGGTCTTGCTTTAACACATAGGATCATTGCTTTCTTTTGCTGTCATTGTTTTAGAGAATAAAGATTAAAAATATTCATTTATTTTTTATTATATTATGATAAGCTGGAATTCTTATTTTTGTTCTGTGAATTCTATATTTTCTAAAGCATACCCTTTATCACTAAGTTGGTTGCAGCTTTATTCACTTTTGTTTTTCTTCTTTCAGGTTTTCTGAACGGCTTACACCTGTAGTTTTATTCTTCCAGTATAGTTTGGGAAATTTTCAGCCTTTTTCACGAGAAATGTTTTGATTGATCTCTCTACCTGTGTGCATTTGTCACACAAATAAACAGTATTAGACCACTGGTACAAAGCATGCAAGATTTCCTTTTGAACTATTTATACAGCTTTGTTCAAGTGCACCAACCTTTCTTTCTGTAATGTCTAAACTGCTAAATTTATCCATTGATTTTCAGCTAAAAGCGTGGTAATTTTCATACCATAAGATAAATTTGAGACTGTCCTTTGTCTTCTGTGTTTCTCTTCATCATGATCAAGCTGTTCTCTTTTTATGCAAGCTTAGAACAGTTCTTGAATGTTTTAGATATCTCAGCTTATCTGTTTAATGTGTATAGAATATTTCTAAAAAGTTTATTACTTATTGATTTACTTATTGTTTGTGTTTATGTGCATATGGGTTCATGTATGCCCATGTGGAGGTCAAAGGACAAGTTACAGGTATCAGTTTTTTTTTCTTTTCAAACACCGTGTGTGTCCAAGAATGGAATTTAAGTCAGCAGGCCTGTTGACAGATGATGCATTTAGTGATTGAGCCATTTTGCCAGCATAGATTCGTGTCCTTAGTTCATGAATTTGTTTTATTTCTTTGCTTGTTTCTTCATGGGAAGATTGGAAGGTTTTATTCAGTAGACTTTTAAGCTAGGCTAGAACAGTCTTTCATTTCCCTAATCTGGAATCAGTCAATGGAATAACACAATAACTTGTGCTAAGGTGGCTCTCCACTCTAGCTGCCAGGGATAATTCCTCAACCAATGTAAGCCCCCAGTGATCCTATAATCTACTTCTCTTGGGGCTATTAGTCATTATTTTTCTAGTAAGAGGGGTGTGTGTGTGTGTGTCTGTGTGTGTGTGTGTGTGTGTCTGTGTGTGTGTCTGTGTGGTGTGTATGTGTGTGTGTCTGTGTGGTGTTTATGTCTGTGTCTGTGTGTGTGGTGTGTGTGACATGTGTGTGCCCACAAAAGAGGGAGTCACATCCCCTAGACCTGGAGTCGCTGGCAGTTGTATGCCCTCTGATGTGGGTACTGGGATCTGAAATGGGTTCTCTAGAGAATCATGAGACTGAGCTATCTCTCCAACCCTAAACCATTCAAGTGCACAAATGAGGATGGCAGAGGGCTCTTCCTTTCCAGGGTCTGTATTTCCTCAGCTCTGTCAGACACACCCTCAGTTCCCTAGGCTTCCACTGTGTTTATGAACTAAAGCAAGGGTGACTGTCCTCCTGTTAACTAAAAATGTTACTGTGCTAGAAGCAAGTGGTCACATATGCAATGCTATACATTTCTTTTCAAACTGGCACATCACTGGTGCCCAAATGATCATGATTCCTGTGAGATCACAGTTCATTTCTACCCAATTCTGTGGATATTTTTGCCCGGTCTTGGTAACCTGCCATCCACTTTGATGGCTTAAAGTTTCCTCCTGAAATGGACATTACAATAATTAAATCAGAGAGGAAGAGATGGCATAGCAGGTAAATTCAAATTTAGAATTCAGAAGACCCAAGTACTGTGATATGTTATTTGTGCTTTAATAAATAAAGCTTGCCTGGAAATCAAAAAGACAAAGTAGCCTTACTAGTCAGGTCAGGGAGTGGCAGCACACACCTTCAATCTCAGGACTTGGAAGAGAGAGGCCTTTCAAACTCTGTGATTTCAAGGCCACGCTGAGCTACACAAGATTGAATCTGTCTAAAAGAGAAACAGAGCTCACACAAAAGTGATCCCAGCACTTGGGATCACTTGCCTTCAATCCCAGCACTAGGGAGGTGGAGACAGGAGTGAAATGGCTGGGCAGAGAGAGGAATATAAAAGGGGAAGAGACAGGAACTCAGGGGAGTGTGAAGTGTGGCTTGTGGGGTATGGGGTCTTCAAAGTTCGCGGCGACAGGATCTCGCCCATTTTTGGTCTGAGGTAGAGGTAAGAGCCACCAGCTGGCCACTTTGCTTTTCTGATCTTCAGGCTGAACCCCAGTATCTGTCTCTGGACTTTTGTTATTCACGCTGTACCCAAGTTTGGCCCCAAGCACACATGTTAAGAGGCTCACAACTGCCTATAACTCCAGCTACAGTGGATGTGATGCCCTCTTCTGGCCTCTGAGGGCACCTACACCCATGCAAATGTGTCCAAATAGACACAGACAGACATGCATGCAGACACAGACATGCACACAAACACAGACATGCATGCAGACACACAGATGCACCCCCCACACATAATTAGAAATAAAATTAGGACCAGTGGCTGAGTGGTTAAGAGCATCAATCGCTCTGCCAGAGGACTCAGGGTCATATTCCAGCACCCACATTGGGGCTCACAACCAGCTGTAACTCTATTTCCAATGGATATGATGCCCTCTTCTGACCTCCAAAGGCACTCCAGGCATTGGTACACATACTACACGTACAGGAAAAAAAATGCTCACACTTATTAAATAAGATAATTATAAATTTAAATATTTTTTAAATTTTAAGGAGATAAAAATAGTCTTTCTAAAAAAGCTAAATCACTCATCTCATGAATCTGTATCCCAAACTACATTCTGTGGTAGATCTGAAGGGAGATCTTTATTCAATCAAGAAGGAGAGCGTTTTCAACAAGTAGCTGAGTGCAGGCAGAGTGCAGCCAGCTTATTTCCTCTGCTCCTGTGTTATGTAAGAGTGTGTCAGCTGGGGGACTGTCTTCCCTCACTCAAATTACCCTGCCAGACAAAAGCGGTTTGTAGAAGAGTCCTGAGCATGTGATTTTATTACCTTAGCACTGATTTTAATGTAATTCATGGAATTTCTTCCACAGGGGAAAAGCAATTTTCCTAAACACCTGGTAAATGAGAGCGGATGGGTTTTGACTCCCACCAACCCTCCCTGTAGAATTTTCTTCTAAAAGAAGCAACATGGAGAGGTACCCTGCTTGGACAGCCTCTCCCACAGCACCTTCCCAACTTGGACAGTTCTTACACTGCATCTCGGCATAGACCCAACAGATTTGTGAGAACACCATCTTTGATAAAGACGGAGCCCAGGCAGAATTCAGGGAATCTGTCGACCCCTACAAGATAGGCGTTTGGGGTTGGAAAACTGCTGCTGGAGACTGCCTAGACATTACCAGATGAGTTGTTTACTGTCCCTGACCTCCACCCACTCAGGACCAGCTGCCAAATGCAAAAGTGAAAATGCCTAATCTTTAAAAAAAAATATTTACATGTATGTGGAGGTGCGCACATGCCATGGAGCACATATGGAGGTCACAGCAGAGGACAGCATGCTG
Source organism: Bramus lutescens (assembly GCA_001685075.1). Lineage (NCBI taxonomy): Eukaryota > Metazoa > Chordata > Mammalia > Rodentia > Cricetidae > Bramus > Bramus lutescens. The sequence goes on along the minus strand of LOEQ01000588.1, from coordinate 56,127 downwards.
TTGATGCTTTCTTCCCCTGTGACTCAGTTCACCAAGCTTGGCAGCAATTTCCTGGATGTGTGTAACAATGTCATCTGCTCTGCCTCCATATTTTTATCAAATGAGAAAAATATTAAATTTAATCTTTTGTTCCAGGACCTACCTCATTTATTCCTGAGGCCCCTCGAAATCAAAGAGGGTCAAAAGCTGCCTGCACGCAGCGCTCAGTGCTAGTTCCTCATCAATAAAGAGAAGCACATCGCTGGCAGAGGAGGAAGAATCAGAAGTCTGCAAGCTGTTGTCCACACCTACAAGCCGAGTTCAGGCTAAGGCATTTGATTCTATAGCCAGGGTTCTTAGAAGGCTATGGTGTGTATTTGTGTGTGTGCCTGTGGTGTGTGTGTATATGTGTGTGTGCCTTCTGTATGTGTGTGTGTGCCTATGATGTGTGTGTATCTATGGTGTGTGTGTGCACCTGTGGTATGTGTGTTTGTGTGTGTATGTGCCTATGGTATGTGTTTGTGTGTTTGCCTATGATGTGTGTGCCTGCAGTGTGTGTGTTCACACCTGTGTGTGTGCCTGTGGTATGTGTGCACCTGTGTGTATGTGTGCCTTGTGTTTTTGTTGTACTTCAGAAACAGAGTTGAATTTGGACTCAGTTCCACCTGGTCTCCTTTCCTGTCTATGTTGCTTAGCAACTGGTGAACACGAACGAGTCAGTTCCCTGATGCCTCTGAGTTTCACCTAGTTACACACAAAATGGGAACTATGGTTTCTACAGTAAAGGACTACAGAGTGTTTGGTGCCCAGTCATGTGATTCTTGTTACCTTCTGCTTCAGAACTGAATCATTTCCTAATGTAGGCAGAGCACTAGAATGGTCCAGGTCACCATCACCTCTCACCGAGCTGACCACAGCAGCCTCTTGAATTGTCTCCCTACTTACTTCCTTGCCCTGGCAATAGGTTCTTCTCACAGGGTATATCATTATTCTTCTCCCTGAATTACATTCTCTGGCCATGTAACTTGGTACCTTTCCCCCAGGAAGTCGAATGTATTTACTTATCCCTTGGGTCTTGTCTAGCCTTCAGCATATACTACTATGTAGTAAAAGTGATAACTGTGCCAGTTCTGAGCCTAGATCTCAAGAGATTTTCCATGTCTACATTCTCTTAGGTATTATATGTCTTGCCTAAGCAGGAGATGACAGACCAACTGATCATCCTCATGGTGATACCACACATATGAAGGAACCAAACCAATATTAACAAAGCTGATCCAAATTGATGAATGAATATGCCCAGCCTAAATCCCTGTTTCAGCTCAGACATGCAATGTCCTTCAAAATCACATGTATTAAAAGTTTGGATCCCATGCATCATAATTCAGAGGTGGGATTCCAAGAAAAGTGATTGGATTATGAAGGCTCCAACTTCATCAATGGATTGAAACCTGTGGATGGAGCCACAACTGAGAGGTGGTGGAAATTAGGAGGCTGAGTGTGGCTGGAAGAAGGAAGTTACCAGGGGCATGCTTCTGAAGGGCATCTTGCTTGTTTTTGTCTCCCTTTGTCTCTGTTTGCTACCCTAGGCCCTTTGCTCTGCTAAGCCAAATATGCTAGGCCATCTGCTATACGATGGTCCCTCCACTACCCTGGGCCCTCCTCTCTTACCCTGGGCCCTCCTCTCCTACCCTAGGCCCTCTACTACACTGGGCCTTCTCTGTCATGATGCCCAGCTTCACCAGCGCTCACAGCAATGAGGCCAAGCAACTGAAATCACAAGATGAGATAAAAGGATTCAGTCTTAGTTAGGGTTTCTGTTGCTGTGAAGAGGCACCATGATCATAGCAACTCTTATAAAGGTTCAATCCATTATCATGATGGCAGGGAGCATGGCAGCATGCAGACAGACATGGTGCTGTCTATGTTTTGATCAGAAGGCAACAGGAAGTAGTTTTTAAACCTGGGAGGTATATGGAGCATAGAAAAGCTCAAAGACCACCCCACAATGGCACACTTCCTCCAACAAGGCCACACCCCCTAATACTGCCACTCCTTATGAGATTATGGCGACCAGTTACATTCAAACCACCACAGATTCTTTTCCCCTTTAAGTCATTTTTCTCAAGTACTTGTCATGGGCACAAAAAGTCCAAGGAACATTATAATTGAGTATAAAAAATGAGCAACCCATAAATGCCCTGATTTTTGGCAATGGCTGGCTTGATCCTCCCATATGGGAGCCAGCATATTCTTTTATAACTCAAAGTCAGGTGATGGTAGCACATATAAGTGATCCATCACCAGTACCAAAACTGAAAAACCATTTTAAAACTAATTTGGAGCATGTCACTTCCTTGTTTATAACTCTGAAGATATTGCAGCTTACCACATTTAGAATAAAATTTAAATCTTTAAATTGATTTGCAAACTGCTTGGAGAAGCTCCTGCCTTCCTTCCGACCTTATTATCCCACATTCTCCCATTGCAAGCTGTGTTCCAGACTTGCTGATAGCTGTGCTCCAGACCTGCTGATAACTGTGCTCCACACATGCTAATAGCCATGCTCCAATCCTGCTGATAACTATGCTCCAGTCCTGCTGATAGCTGTGCTCCAGACCTGCTGATAGCTGTGCTCCAGACCTGATGATAGCTGTGCTCCAGACCTGCTGATAGCTGTGCTCCACGCATGCTGATAGCTGTGCTCCACGCATGCTGATAGCTGTGCTCCACACATACTGATAGCTATGCTCCAGTCCTGCTGATAGCAGTGCTCCGGACCTGCTGATAACTGTGCTCTAGACCTGCTGATAGCTGTACTCTGGACCTGCTGATGATAGCTGTGCTCCAGACGTGCTGATGATAGCTGTGCTTCAGACCTGCTGACCTCCATCCTGTTCCCAGTGCATGTTCACTTTATTCTTGCTTAGCCAGCTTGTAGTTAGCTCCTTCTACCTGAAAGACTTCTCTTCCTTGTCTTGAAATGCCTAGTTTCTTTTTGCCATAAAATCCTCACCTCAGGTCAGTCAAGAGCCCACCTTGTTCAAAGACATTCTCACACTCATTTTCTTTTCCTAATAGTTTGAGGTCATGGTTGCCTTTGCACACTTGTCCCAGCACTCTAGAGAATGAAGTAGGAAGGCCATTCCTTGGGACCAGCCTCCGTGTGATGATTGGCAACTTGATGGGATTTAGAATTAGTGTGGAAACATATCTATGAGAGATTATCAAGATGACAGCTTTCTCTGAGCTGAGATCCTGGGCGGAACACAAAGGAGAAAGCCAGCTGAGCACAAGTGTCCATCCATTTTCACTTCTTGCTTGAGAATGCAGTGTGCCCAGCTGCCTTGGGCTTCCACTCCCACCACAATAGCTGCAGCCCCTCAGATAAAGCCTTCCATCCTTAAGTTTCTACTTGATAGGTCTTTGGTCACAGCAATAAAAAGGTAACTAAGGCACTGACCTACACAGCAAGGTCCTGTCTTAAATAAATACAAAAACACACCTCAGTCTCTGAAGTTTCTGAAGTGGCAGCCTCTGTATACAGGAACAGACCTCCTGCCCCCTCAGCACCCCTCCCCACCGCATCCCAGGGGCTCACTGAATAACTGCCTAATGATTCAGAGAGGCAGGTAGCCCCTTTGGTCCAGGCCTCCTCTCCACCACATCTCTTATTCACATCTCTTCCAGTCTGCAAGGTCCAGTGGCTCCTGAAATACAAAGAGAAGAATACCCGCAATCATTCCAATCATCCGGGGCAAAACTCAATAACAGAGGGGAATTGGAGTTGAAGATCACATCACAGGCAAGGCAAATTCGTACTGTGAGACCTCCACCTAACTAAAGGGGGCTAACTCCATTACCAGATCACCGAATGAAAAAAGAATCCAACTCCCTTGGTGGAGCTCAGTGGGGGAGGTGAAGAGATGTTGCCTTTTCTGTCAACTCCACAAACCTCATCTCTCAACCTTTTGATGCTTTCATAAACAGCAAGAAGAAATGCACAAAAGGGCAAGATTTTTAAAAATCACCAGCAAGATGGCTTAGAGGATAAAGATACTTGGAGAGGAGCCTGAAGGCCTGAACTTGATCTCCAGAACCCACAGATGATGAAGAGAACGCACTACTAAAAGCCACCCTCTGACACCGCTCACACCATACTATGTGAGTTCACATCTTCATACTCACACCATGGTGCGTGCACACCTATACTTACACACAAACAAAATAACAATGTGTTTTTACAAAGAAAAGCAAGATATGGCAACTTCTCCTGTCATCCCAGCATAACCAAGGCTGAGACAAAAAGACCACAGGTCTCAGGCCTACCTGGGAAACTCAACAATACCCTGTCTCAAAATATAAAAGGAGATGTCTTAGTTACCTTTCTATTGTTATGACAAAACATTATGACCAAAGTAACTTATAGAAGAAAGTGTTTAATTAGTTTGAATAAAAATTTCCCCTCTCCAGAGGTTCATATATCTGAATGCTTTATCATCAGGGAGTAGCACTGTTTGAGAAGGATGGGTAGGTGTGGCCTTTTTGGAGTAGGTGTGGCCTTATTGGAGGAAGTGTGTCACTGGAAGTAGGCTTTGAGGTTTCTGAAGCCCAAGCCAGGCCCAGTGTCTCTCTCTCCCTTCCTGGTGCTTACAGGTCAGGACATAGAACCCTTGGTTACTTCTCTAGCACCATCTCTGCCTGCATGCAGCCATGCCCATTGCCATGAAGATAATGGGCTAAACCCCTATCTCTGTAAGCAAGACCCAATTCAATTTTTATAAGAGTCGCTGGGATCACACTGTCTCTTCATAGTAATAGAACATTGACTAATATAGAAACAATGTAGCATTCCCTCAAGGCCAAACTCTGCTGGCCCTGAGAGATGGCTGCCTAGGCGGCTGGTACAAAACACTGTTCACTCTCTGAAGCCCACTTCACTCTCTGAAGTCACCTGTCCCAGAGCCCTCTCTCTCCTCTCCCCTCTAACTCACAAACTCTCTCTTACACAAACACATACATGCACACAATAGGGAAATTAATGGACACTGAAGTCTTTTGCCTAGTCCATAGTATGCACACAATAGAGATCATTGTTTGACTGCTGTCTGGCATCAAATGGGAAGGACCCATATTCTGAGTTTCCCCCTTGGCCATATCCCTGGAGTGAACAGAGAAGACACAGATCCTAACCAGTTTCCTTTCTAGTAGCATTAGCTATGATTAAATATTATTCAACAGATAGGGACCCAAGGAGAAAAAAATAACATGAACAAGATTGTAAAGACGTTTAATGTAGCATGAACTGCTAACTGTCCAAAAACTACTTTGTTTTGTGTGTATGTGTGTGTGAAAGAGAGTGGTTGGAGAGAGAGAGAGAGAGAGAGAGAGAGAGAGAGAGAGATTCTTTACTACTAGGACAGAATCTCAGGAGCTTGTATGCGCTAGGTAACTGCTGCCCCATTGAGCAATTTCCCAACAGTCTTCTTTTATTTTTATTTTTTAGAACAAAAAGCAACCTACTATTCCATGCATGCTAACACCCAGCTAGCTTTCTGCTCTCTCTCTCTCTCTCTCTCTCTCTCTCTCATTTGTTTTTTGTGTGTAAAGTATATCTGAGGTTGTCAAAGGACAAGTTGTTGGAGTTTATTTTCTCATTCTATGTCGTGGGACACAGGGATCTTGCAATCACCCTGCCTTAGGCTCCCGAGCAGTTGGGATTACAGCCTTTCCCAGTAGGTAAGGCTTGACAAGTGTCAGTTCAGTGTTACAAAGGTAGTCCATGACAACGTGGAGTTCACAGGGCCTTCCTAGATGAAGAAAAACACAGAGATTCACCAACATTAGAAAAGTCACAGATGGCCCCACTCACATCATCTTCGATGGTGGTCACAGACAAGTTTCCACCTCTACAGACTCATACAAATTTCTTGGCCTTCTCGAAATCTGTAAAATGGATATAATACGTGAGCCGCCAGTGGTGTGAGGGAATAAAGAATTTATCTCACACAGTACACGTGGCAGGCACAATGTCCAACACAAAGTAGGGCCTGTTATGGTTTTTGTCTCTTTAAGAGGCAAGCCACGCCCACTCCCAGTGACC
>LOEQ01000588.1:25265-36101 GCA_001685075.1 Bramus lutescens | reverse complement strand
AGTTTCTTTATTAACCAATGAAAGTAACACATAGACAGATGACCCTCTTACATCAGTTAGGTTGAGGGGTATGAAGTCAGGGACATCCACAATCCAGGGTCAGCCTTAGCTACATAGAGTTCCAGACTACACTTGGCTATATAAGACCTTACCTCACACATAAAAAATTTAATAAATAAATAAATAGTTAAATAAGTGGTTCCACAGACATTTAATTTAAGCACCTGAGAGCAGCAGGCAGAGCCTTGTGAGTTCATGGTCAGTCTGGTCTTGTGAGTCTCAGTCAGTGAGACAACATATCACATCACAACAACAACACATCACACAACTAGCCAGCCCTGGCTTGCAGGAGGGAATTTCCCAGCCTAGTTTTATAGTATCTCCTGCAATCCTCCTATTAGCTGCATGAGACAGGACCATCATTGTTTCCATTACCCAGACAAAGAAAGGTGGAGCTTAGGAAGGTTTAGTGGTCCTCTGGGGAGATGGGGCAGCAAATAAAGGCGCCTGCCTCCAAGCCTGGGGGCTGGAGCTTGATCCTCAGGCCCCACAAGGTAGGAGGAAACTCACTCCTGAAAGTTGTCCTCTGACCTGCACATGGATAACCTGACAAAGTGCATACTTGCACTCATGCGTGTGCACACAAGCGCACGTGCGAGCATGCACACACAATGAATGAAATAATGAAATTACGACATTTTATCCTGCACTTGGACGTGTATTGGCATGGCTAACTGCATTTAGCTGACTATCAAAAAGAAAAGTGACCCAGTTGGGTGAGTAAGAGAGAGGCTGGTGGTGATACGGAGCAAGTTAGCCGCGGCAAATGGAAAACACAAATGATTATATTTTACTATATAGCTTTATGAAATTCTCAAAAAGGAGAAAAAAATAAGAGGAATTAATCTTTTTAAAGAATAAGGTTTAATGGCCTTAAGAGAAATACATGTCCAAGTCCCAGTAACAGTAGCCAACAGTGGCCATGGTCAGTCCACTCTAGCCTGTTCAGAAACTCCTAGCATCCAGCTAGGGTGACTATGAACTGTGAACTGTCCTGCAAAGGTTTCTCCGCTGTTCTGGGATCATTGGGATGAGAGTGGATCGTGAAGGCTCCACTGTTGGGCTCCTAATGCGATGGCACTGGGAGGCAGAGACATTGGGTCTTGTTAGGGAACACAGGCCCCTTGACCTCGCCTTGGAAGGGTCTTTCTCTCAGCACATCCTGCCAGGCATGAAGGGAGCCCCCCTTCTCTACTGTGCCCTCCCCCACATGATGCCCTTAACTCTAGTTCTACACACCCAGTGCTCTCTTCTGGTCTCTGCAGGAACCTCCACCCACCTCTGAAACCATCCTGTTGCTTTGCTCAGGTCTTTTTATCAGATAACGGAAAAGCTACCACTACATCATGGCAGTGAAAGAGTGGTTTTCTGTCCTGGATGCTGCCTGTCTCTCTTCGCTCTCCGCACGGTGACAGCCCAGTGTGGTGACTCAGGAGCAGGGGCTGGCAGCAGCTGTACGAAGATGTCATCTGACAGAAGCTTGCTGCTACTCACCTTGGTGGCAGCTGCTGCCTCCACCTTTGCTAAGAAACCAAGCAGGCTCCCAGACGAGCTTGAGAAGACCAGGGATGCTCAAACTGCTCACTGAACCTGGGGCGGCTAAAATAAGTCTCACTCCATCTGCTGTTCCGCTAGTCACGTGCCAGCCTAAATTTCTCCATGGCATCTTTGTACCTGTACAGATGCACCCTACCTGTGATTAAGAACACAGTACATTGTGCACCAGGGACTAAACAAACCTGAAGCTTGAAGCCAGCATGCCAACACTCCTGCTTAGTCAGTGTAGCACAAAAGAAGCTTAGGACCATGTCGTCCCATCCGCACAATGACCAGGTGGAGAAATGAGACTATTTACATAGTCCTTACAATGTCCCAGGCCCTGACCTGAGACTTCGTATTCAGGAACTTATTTAATTCCACAGCAATCCCAGAAGGCAAATGCTATTAAAAACTCAATTTTGCAGATGAAGATTCTGAGAGGCAAAGTCATTTTCCCAAAGTCATCGGGCCGAGTGGCCTCTCACACACAAGCAGATTGACTCGGGGATATGCCACAACCACAGGCTGGTGAGCATGTCCAGCCAAGTAGACAGCAACTATGTATAAATAGAGCATCCGCTTCATAATCTCTTTTTTTATTTCTTAACAAAGCTTCTAAAATGTACAAACTGCAGTGCAGAGATGTCAGTAGGTAAACTGTTTGCCTTTCAAACACAAGGATCTAAGTCCTATCTTGAGTATCCATGGTAAAAACAACAAATCCACCCTTGTAACACAAAATGGAGGAAAGTAGATGGGTAGATCCATGGGGCTCAATGGCCAGCCCACCTAGCCTAATCAATAAGCCCTGGGATACAGAGGGCAACTCTGTCTTTTAAAAAAAAAATAGAAAAGTAGAGAGAGCCTTTGGAAGAAGAGATTGTTCTCTGTCCCCATATAAATTCGCACACATGTGTACCTGCTCAGGCACATACATGTGTGCACACACACAAAAGCACAGATGCACACTAGAAGTGAGTCTTTGCTTATGGGCAGCTGTTGGATCATAGAACTCTTTAAACTGCTACCCATGGTACCAAAGAGATGCCACAACTTGAATATCTCAAACAAATCCAGTCCCTCAAATGAATTCCTTTTAAGTCAGGTATGGTGCTTTATTCCTGTAATCCCACCACTTGGATGATGTAAGGGGCAGCTTGGCACCAGTACAAGGCAGGTCAGGACTACAACGTGAGAGCCTGGAAAGAAAGACAAACAGAGAGACATAAAAGAAAGGATAATGGGGAGGAAGAATAAGAAAGAAAGAGAAAGAAAAAGAATAAGAGAGCAGAAAGAGGAGAAAAGCAAGGAGGGAGGATAGGAAGAGAGGACAGACAGACAGAGAAACAGACACTTTCCAGGTCCTTCCCGAATTGAGTATCTGACTATGGGTTTGCAGGGGAAACAGGTAACATTTATTTAGACTGAAACAACAAAACCAGTGTTTCTGAAAACATAAGGCATGAAGCGACCACTCCATGACTGATCAGGCAGCAAGCCTCAGCCAGCACACTGCACTCCCACTTGGCCTCACACACACACACACACACACACACAGGTCCATGTTTTATAGAATGCTGGTAGCTTGTTAGACTCCATCACCGGCAAACCTGAGGCGGCAGTGTGCTGACTCTTGGAGCTGTCCATCAGCACTGTCAGCCCTTCACCAAGACAACAAAGAGAAAAGCTGATGGAAAGATAGACCCACTCCGTTTTCAGGACTTCAGTGTCTGAGCTTTCGTGCCTGACTGAAAGCTTTCAAAGCTTCTCCTGCACATTAGCTCAGCTCCTGCCCTTGTCTGTGCAGACACGCCTCTCCAGTTTATGCAGCTCTCTCATAGCCCCTGTAACAGGAAGGAGCAGGCAAAACCATCATTAACTCAGTTACATTCTCAGAATAGAGCAGTTTCTGTTGCTAAAATAACACCACATCAAGAAGCCACTTCAAGGTTTAATGTCATAGAACAATAGGATTATTTTAACTGGGTTTCATTTTTCCCCAATTATCTGTCATCCTTTCCTAGGTACCAGTGGTCTGGACTGGCATATTAGTTAATTTTCTGTTGTTGGGATAAACCTCCATGGTCAAAAGCAACTTAGAGATGAAAGTTTCTCTTTGCTTACAGTTCCAAAGGGAGAGTCCATAATGGTAGAGGAGGCATGGCCCAAAAGGAAGAAGCTTGATGTCAATATCTTTATCTGTACATATCAAAGCACAGTGAGCCAGTGGGAAATGGGGTGAGACTATAAACCCTCACAACCCACCCCCTATGAGTGCTTCCTGCAGTGAACCTCTAGCTCCTAAAGGTTCCCCAACCTGTGGGGGGCATTCCTCTCTTAAATCACCCCACCCAAGAATATGCTTTTCTTTGCAGCGACAGCAGTCCAGGGCAAACAGGAAGCGCATTCACATCTGCCAACATCCCACTGGCCAATTGAAGTCCCATATCCATCCAGGGTCAAAGTGGGAGGACACTTCTGACTCACATAACAAAGAATGTGCATGGCTCTCAACAGCCACGGGCTGGTGTGTGTTTGCAAGCTATGAGACGTAGATGTGAAGATGCTAGATTATCTGGCAATTAGACCTTACCTTTGGGCTAAGGCAAGTGGAACAACACAAGGTAGCAGAAATGTATTCCTCCAGTGGAGTCATATTTTTCTCCACGTGTCTGAAGCTTTCTAGATTTGCATGACGAATGGAAGCGTAACTTTCCTGTGGTTTTGAAGGTCAAGTAAGAAAGGCAAATGAAGAAAGACAGTACTTGAGCATCAGGGAAGAAAATGACAATGTCTGGAAGCTGCTCCTCTCCTTGTATGGAATGCTTTGTGGGAGGAGTCTCTTGCAGCCCAGGTTAGCCTCAGACCCACTGTGTTCACTGAGGATGACCTTGAATCCCTGGCTTCTTCTCTCCCTTCTTCCAGTGCCAGCATTATGGACATGTGCCCTCACACTCAGCCTATGGTTTATAAGGTGGTGGGGATCAAGCCCAGGGCTTCGTGCATGCTAGGCAAGTGCCCAACCAACTGAGCTACACCCTGGGCCATTGCTTGACTCCAAATTCCACTGAAAAATTTCCAAGGTCACTCCTTCACTAGGGTACTTCACTATTTGGGAAAGGAGAAACAGAGTCTCATTAGGACATGAGAGTTCAACAAATGCTTATTTAAAAAAAAACTCAGAGCTAAAACTAAAATTAGGAAATTAGAACTAAATAAGAGGATTTAGGCAGAATCATCACTATCAAAAGCAGCAGCATATGGGCTGTGCTGTGGAGTGGAGACCATCAAACTGAGACATGTAAATGAGTCCTGGAGATGAGACTGATTGCCCAGAAGAGAAGGGAAGCATGTCTTTTGAAAGCCCAGATACCAAATTCAATTTTAGATTTTGATGCAGCCGCAGCAAGGCTTCCCTGCATTTTTGTCTAGCCTTTGGAGACAATGACAGCTTCAGAACACTTGGTGCAGCCCCTGGAAAAGTTTCTACAAAGCAAAGAAGGGGTGAGGTACACCCCCACCCCAGGATATTACTCGGTTGAAGGTGTCTCTAACAGCCTGTTGTGTTTTAATAAATTGGAAGGCCTTCCCCCATCTGCTGGGATTCTCAAGAAAGCTAGTTCCTGTTCGATTCTGCATATTCATAAAACACTCTGCAGGACACGGTGCAGTTCAAAAACTTGCTTTCAGCTTTGCCAACTTCAATAAGCCTGTTCCTCTCCACTTGGCAGTTAATTCACTGGGCTCAGAAGACACTCCTACTGGGCATTTGAGATGCAAGTTGGCAAAGCAAGCTGAGAGGTTTCAAGGGCTGGGACCAGCCTTGTTTGGGGCTGGAGGAAAGGTTTGCCAGAGGGATTCTGCCCACTTCAGGTTAGTCGGGAATGAGGTGTCCTCCCCTGGCTCAGTTTGCAAAAATGGTTCTGTTTTATAGTCCCCTTCTTCTTTCTGCTTTGGGAAGCTGCATGAAAGAAGGAAGCAGCTGCGAAAAGAGGAAGACGGAGAAATGCATAAGTAGCGATGCGTTAAGACTGAACTCACTCTGGCTCAGCATCATCCTCCTGTGCCCCTCCATAATAAAGTCATCCTAGAATGAAGTTCAAGGCCAAGGTGACTTCCCAATTGCTTCCTAGGGTTGACCTTATTCTGGCATCCCTGAGTCCCTGAGCAGGATGACATTTTCAGAGCTCAACTCAAATCCATGGTTCCTCTATTGGGTACAGAAAGTAGAACATTGGGCATTCGCAGTGTCCCAAGCAATAGGACTCCAGGCAAATAATGGCAGATAAATCCCATGGCTTCATGAAGCTCCTCATCTGGCAGAGGAAGCCATGTGGGTCCAAGTGAGTACAGAGAAGTGTGGAATTTTCCAGAAGGAGTGTGTGAGGTGGAAGCATGCAAATGGAGGCATGTAATGGGGGGCTGGGGGGGCGTCAGGGAAGGCTTTTCTGGTAGGCAATGTTGGCAATACATTTGAAAGGTCTTCAGAAGGTCATCATGGGGAGTGTGTCTGTAACCCCAGCACTCAGAAAACAAAGGCAGGAGGATCTCAGATTTCAAGCCAGCCTAGTGAGACAGTGTCTCAAAAACAGCAGACAAGCAAGAAAACAAACCCCCTCAACAGTTCCCCAGAGAATTAAGCAGATGGGCTGGGGTAGGAGACAGGAAAAGGTGTTTCTAGAGAAAGTGACCATCCAAACGCTTCAGTTGTCCATAGAAAGCACAGTAGCTGAGGATGCAGAGAAGTGCAGCCCTCAAGAGAGGTTGCTTTTCTTCCAGGGGACCTGGGTCAGTTCTCAGCAGCCATGTCCCCTGGCCTGCAACTGTCTGTAACTACAGCTCCGGAGTACCTGAGGCCCTCTTCCCGTCTCCTCCCCAAGCACTGTGCTTGCTCATGTACAAATCCATACAGAGCCATACGCACATCACGCAATCAAAATTAACATAGAGGACAGCAGCCCCTTCTGCGCCCCAAGGCCCCCCATCTTCTAATTACATTCCACCCCTAAACTCCTCCCTTCCAACACCAAAACCATCTCTAAAGCCACATATGGCCTAGGGAAAGAAAGGACCTTGGTTGAACGCTCGCTCGCTCTCTCTCTCTCTCTCTCTCTCTCTCTCTGTCTCACAACACACTCACATAAATACTCTTTTACACATGTGCACACTCACACACTCTCACATGAATACTCTTTTACACACGTGCACACTCACACATACTCTCACATGAATACTCTCACACACTCACACAGGCACACTCTCACACATACTTTCTTATACACATATATGCTCTCTCTCATACATTCTCACTCACACACTCACACATGCGCACTCTACAACACTCTCATGCACCCTCACACACACTCACACATACATTCTCACACTCTCCAACACTCTCATGCACACTCATGCACTCTGACACATTCTCACACTCATACATGCATACTCTACAACACTCATTCATACTCACACATACTCTCACACATTCTCATACTCACACACATTCTCACACTCACACATGCACACTTTACAACATTCTTATCCACACTCATAACACTCACAGTCTCACACTCATACATGCACATTCTACAACACTATCATGCACACTCACACACATTCACACACTCACACATGCACACTACAACACTTTCATGAACATTCACACACATGCACACACATGCACACTACAACACTCTCATGAACACTCACACACATTCACACACTCTCACACTCACATATGCACAGTACAACACTCTCATGTACACTCACATATACTCTCTCACACAAACATGCACACTACAACACTCTCATGCACACTCACACATACTCTCACACACACTCACACACTTACACATGCACACTCTACAACACTCTCCTGCACACTCACACACACTCTTACACATTCTCATTCTTATACACACTCACACACACTCTATCACACACACCACTACTAATGTGATGCAGATGTCGATGCTGCTCCAGTTTCACAGGAGTAGAAACCAAGGTTTGATGTAGCAACAAGCAGTGATCATCAAGAAGGATCTAGAGCTGGGATTCAAACCAAGAAGTCTGGCACTGGAAACTTAGCTGGATGTTATGCAGCTCGCCTCTAATATGGCAGCAGTCAGGAAGAGGAAACAGGTGAGGTCTTGACAAAATTTAATCCACTGGTAGAGGTTGTCCCATTCAAGTTCATAGGAAAACTTGTGATTGATTAGTCATGTCTGCCATGAGTGCCACACAGGAAGATACAGTACATGTGCTATGTATGTATTTATAATCCCTGAACCAAAATATGCATTCTAAACTCCTCCCTCAGGCCATAAGACTTCCCAAGCTTTCTCTGGCCACCCCAGGTTTTCAGTGTCATGTCTGATAATGTCCCAAAGTCTCCACTCGATTGCAGATACTGCCAGAGACTAACTTAACCAAAGTCAGTAGTGTTTCCGGCCACATTTCTTCCCACTAGGCTTTTCCTTACCACTAGTCCCACAGCCTAACCTCCACATTAAACCTATCTCCCTGCCATACATGAAAATCTTTCTCAAGTCAGGAATCTATCTCAGGTCCTTCAAAAAAGCAATACCAGCTCATAAACATGGAGTCATCTCTCCAGCCCCCATATCTGTATTTAAAGCTACACCTGCATAAATAATAAGAACAAGTTAAAACTTTTTAAAGGCATCCCACGACCCTGTCACATACATAGAATACCAGAGAGAAAGGAGAAAGCTCAGAGCTTGCCCATTTGATGTGGCAGGGGTGGCAGGAATTTGCAGCTCAGGGGCCTGGCTTAGCTGCCACACCAGCATCTGTCCTTGTACATCTATCTGCTATTCCAGAGCCATTCCTGCCAGGCAAACTCCAACTGAAAGATACAGGAAGTTGACTCTCAGCCTCTTGTGATCAGCCTTCATCACACAGAGGCCTACTGTTCTCAGAGACCCTCACTGATTCCACCCCAGTATACACACACACACATGCACACGCACACACACGCATGCACACACGCACACACACGCATGCACACACGCACACATGCACACGCACACACACACATGCACACACAGGGAACTCATTTGAATCTGAAAAATCCAAGGTTGGTTCTCCTGCCAACCTGTTACTGTAACACCCACCAAGCCAGCTGGGTGCTCATCAATACCAAAACCTAACAAGTTTCAGTAATTTATTTTGATCACACCATCTGTGCCAAAAAGGAACAAAGGGGGTGGGGAGGAAAGGAGAGGGTTCACCACATGGACCTCCCTGAATGTGGAGCTTTCTGGACAGAAGTATGCATGCTCCCTTAGTCTTCCTGCTCCTCCACAGCTTTGTCAATGACTAAGAAGGCTTTTTGAGGACTGGAAATGCTTTCGACTGTTAACTGTGGAAAAATTCATGTCACTCTGGCATTATTTCTGCATCCATTTTGAGAACAGCTCTGTATTTGACAGAAACAAAGCTTTTTCTGCTTTTTCTTTTCCTTTCTTTCTTTCTTACTTCTTTCTTTCTCTTCCCGAAGCAATTGGAACAGAGACTTAGAATGCTCACCCTGGAATCAGCTTTCCTGGGCTGAATTCTGTCTACATCTCTTTGTGCAACCTCCCAGGCCTCCACGAATGCACCTGTAGCATGCCCCTACCCACTAACATTCACACACTGAGAGCAGATGGGAAGAAGGATCAGTCAGAACTGGGGCCCATATAACCTCCAGAGCTCACCCCAAGTGTCCTACATCCAGAAGTTATGCCCTATACCCTCAAAGATCCAAAACAGTGTCCCCACCTGGGCACCAAGTACACACACATGAGCCTGTAGGGAATGTGTCAGGACCTCCTTATCTGTGGGGAGGTATTACTTGTGTTTAGAACAGGCAGTCACTTAGTGTGTGATGCAGAAATGTGTGTTCAACAAAATAAATACTTTGGTTGTAAAAATAATTCTCTGCCTTGACGGGATTCCCCTCTGTATGCTGTGAATATGTTTTATTGCCAATGGTTAATAAAGAAACTGTTTTCTGCCAATGGCTTAAAAGAGCAAAGCCAGGCAGAAAATCCAAACAGAGATGTAGGGAGAGAGTAAGCAGAGTCAAAGAGAAAGACGCAATCAGCCAGCCAGAACCTTACCAGTAACCCACCAGCTTCATGGTAAAACACAAAATAATTGAAATGGGTTAATTCAAGATGTCAGAGTTAGTTAATAAGAAGCCCATACCAATAGGCTGAGCAGTGTTTTAATTAATACAGTTTCTGTGTGATTATTTCAGGTCTGGGCAGCCGGGAACAAACAAGCAGGCTCCATCTACCTCCCTGCCCTCTGCTTCCTTCCCAACTGCCAGGTACAAAGGAAATTCCAATTCCCCATCCCCCAAAAGTAGTCCACATAGCCAGGAATGAGCTCAACCTGAACTATAGGAGAATTTCTGATGTTTAGATAAAAGCCAACATCCTCTAGAAACTTGTGAAACTGGTTCCCTCTGCCAAGGGAGTATTTCTCTCACAGAAGGGACATATCCATCCATCCATCATCCTTCCATCATCCATCCATCTATCCATCCATCTATCTATCTATCCATCCATCATCCATCCATCCATCTATCTTATCCATTCATCTATCTATCCACCTATCTATCTATCTATCTATCTATCCATCTATCTACATATCTATCTTCTATCTGCCTGTCTGTCTATCTATCATATATCTTCCCAGCTTCTGTGGTACTTATTAGTATATTAAAGCTCATGCTGGCCTCCAGGCTCCCTCAGCATGGCAGGTACCTGCTATACATTTCAGAGTCCATGTTAGCATCCTAACCCTTCTTACTCCTCCTCTACCTTACTCTACTCCTCCTCCCTCCAGCTCATAGGCTCCCATCTCCACATCCACTCCTACTTGTAACCCTGCCATTCTTGCTGATTACTATCATCTATCTATCTACCTATCTATCTATCATCTATTTATCTATCTATACATCCATCCATCTATCTATCCCTCCCTCCATCCATCCATCATCCATCCATCTATCTATCCATCTATCCAATCATCCATCTATCCATCCATCCATCATCCATTCATCGATCTATCTGTCCATCTATCCTTCATCCATCCATCCATCATCCATTCATTGATCTATCTGTCCATCTATCCTTCATCCATCCATCCATCATCCATCCATCCACCCATCATCCATCCATCCATCATCCATCCATCTATCTATCTATCTATCTATCTATCTAT
>LOEQ01000588.1:0-16804 GCA_001685075.1 Bramus lutescens | reverse complement strand
TTGTACCAGCTTGCATTCCCACCAACAATGCAGAAGTGTTCCCTTTACCCCACAACCTCTCCAGCATAGGTTTCATGAGTGGTTTTGGTTTTTGCCATTCTTACAGGTGTAAGATTGAATCTCAGAGTTGTTTTGATTTGCATTTCTCTGATGACTAAGGATATTGAACATTTCCTTAAGTATATTTCAGCCATTTTAGATTCCTCTGTTGATAATTCTCTGTTTAGATCTGTACCCCATTTTTATTGGATTATTTGTGCTTTTGATGACCAATTTCTTGGGAAGAATTGGGATGGAAATCTAACAGCATTATGATAAGTATGGGCCTGGAGGCATCCCAGTGGATGCTCTTCAGCTGTGGCCACTTATACAGAAGAGTTTTGATTCACACCCTGAATGGCAGGAGGTATTTCCCCTGAAGTGGTTAAAAGTGAGACGAAACCCTCAACTTCACCAGAGGAGCTGCTAGATGAGGAAGCATTTATGGGGCTGTGTGATTATGATCAGTCCAAACCTGGTGAGCTAGAGGAAGAAGTAACTAAATACCATAATGAGGCATTTTCACCTCCCTTGCTTCTGACCAGTGATGCTGAAAGGCAGAAGCCTGGTGGTAAGATTCTGTGGGGGCTAAAAGGCTTGAGAGATTTAGTAGTATCACTTTCACAGAAGTTGGAAAATCTGCAAGTCTCCTCTTCATACCGTAGTGGCTAGTTTAGATCCATCTTGGTTCGAGACCACCCAGAGCACAGCGCTCACTGCTGGGCATGCATCTCCTCTACAAGCTAGGGTTAGAGAGGCTGCTAGCAGGGGGGAGGATGGGCAAGGGTTTCAGAAGTTTCCAGTAATAGAGTAAAGGGATGCTCAGGGAAATCTAGTCCGAGTTCATGCTCTGATCCCATTTAAACAACTCAAGGAATTAAAAGCAGCATGAACTCAGTACAGACCATCTGCACCTTTTACGCAAATTCTGTCAGAGAGTATGGCTTTAGAAGCCTCATCCCCCAGGGATTGGAAACAAATGGACAAAAATTGCCTGTTAGAAAAAGACTAACTGTTGCGGAAAACTGAATTTTCAGAACAATGTCAGGCCACAGCTGAGAGACATCAGGCCCAACAAGTTCCTATTTCTTTTGATATGCTTGCCAGTGAAAGTGTTTATTGGGAAACAGATCAGAAGCAGAATTTTGATGTAGCAGTGCATACCCAAACTGAAGGCCTGGAATAAACTTCTGTCTTTTGGACTAAGGACTTATCTAAGGTAAGACAGGGATTATATGAATTACTTCAGGACTTTGTCTCTAGGCTGATGCAGACATCAAGCAGATTAATTGGGGATACAGAAACTGGACATTTGGTTGTTAAACAGCTAGCCTCTGAGAATGCTAATGCAGTATGACAGGCTGCTTTGAGACCTTTTAGCAAGAAAGGCGACATCTGTGATTATATTAGAATTTGTTTAGATATTTGCACCTCATATACTCAGGGGTTAGCTATGGCTGCTACAAGGGATAACAATTAAAGATGTTCACTCCCAGCAGAGAGGTCAAGGTCCAGGAAGAAGGGGGGCCACAGGACCCCCTTGGAATTTCTTTGGATATGGTCAGAAAGGGCGTCAGGTCAAGCAGTGTCCTAACAGGGGAGTCAAAGAAGAACCTAGATGGCGCCCAAGATCCAGGAGAGGGAAGCATTGGGCTAATGAATGTAATCAAAGAGTGGCATTCAAGGGAATTTCCTTCAGACAATCAAAGGGGCCCACCTCAGGCCCCTTGAGAAATCTATGGGGCAGTCCAGTTGCCTGTCCTTCTGCAAGGAAATCCATTCAGTACCTCGGCGGAGCAACAGCAGACAGTTCCGGACTGGATCTCTGCTCATCTACATAGTTTAGACTCCTGAAATGGGGGTGCAACCCCACTGGTGTTTATAAACCTTTGCCAGAAGTACTGTAGTAGGGTTATTGTTGGGAAGAAGTAGCACCACTATGCAGGGAATGTTTTTTGTTCCCGGAGTGATTGACGCTGATTTTGAAGGAGAAATCAAAATTATGACTGATGCACCTAATGGAATTTCTGTGGTAAAGACAGGCCAGAGACTTGAACAATTGATTTTACTTTACCAAGTGCAAACAAAAAACCAGGTTAGAAGAAATAAGAGAGGAGAATCTAGGTTTGGTTCATCTGATGCTATTGGCTACAAGCCATAGGTCCACAGCATCCAGAACTTGCTTTTTTTATAAATGGAAAGAGCTTTTCTGGCCTCCTAGATGCTGATGCGGATGTATCTGTTACTACTGACAGTCAATGGCCTTCACATGGCCAAAGATGCAGACACAGCTACAAGGGATTGGTCAAACTCAGAATTCTGAGAAAAATATCAATGAGTTTTCTGGGAGCAATAAAGAGAGTCATGGGGAAACTTTTCGACTTTCATCATTCTCCATTTGTCTGTAAATTTGTGTGGTTGAGATGTTATGAGCTAGATGAGAGTGTATTTATATAGCTTCAATGCAGTTATTACTAATCAAATGTTCCAACAAGGATTGTTGCCCAATCAAGGGCTAGGCAGGGAGAGTGAAGAACTGATCCTATTGTTCCTAGCAAGTGATCTGCCAAAGCAAGATTAGGATATTTTTAGGAGAGGTTACTGATAAACCTGCACCCCTATATACCACATTATTTGGAAAAGTGAAGCGCCTGTATGTGTAGATCAGTCACCTCTGACAGAAGAGAAGATACAAGCTGTTAGTACAGGAACAGCTGGATAGTAGCCATATTACACCTTCTAATTCTCCATGGAATTCTATATTTGTAATTAAAAATAAATATAGGAAGTGGAGATTAATACAAGATTTTTAAAAAGTTAACGGAACCATGCAGCTAATGGGAACCCTGCAGCCTGGATTGCCTTCTCCTATAGACATAGAAAATGATACCTATAAAATTATTTTAGATTTAAAAGATTGTTTTTATACGGTCCCTTCGGCACCCTAAGAATGTCATAGATTCACATTTAGTGTTCCATCAGTTAATTTCAAAGATCCCATGAGGAGATATCATTGGAAGATCTTGCCTCAGGGTATGGAAAACAGTGCCACATTTTGCCAGAAATTTGCGGCTCGAGCTAAACAAACTATTAGAGAGCAATTTCCACAAGTTTATATTATCCATTATATGGGTGATGTCTTACTTGCTCATAAAATGAAGGAGTTTTGCTTGCAATGTATGACTAGCTTCGGCAGAGCCTTGCCGTGCAGGATTAGCTACTGCCCCAGGAAAAGTGCAAAGGCAGCCACCTTTCCACTACTTGGAACATATTTTGTATCCTAAGGAAATTAAGCTTTAGAAATTGGAAATTAGGAAAGATAATTTACAAACTCAATGATTTTCAGAAATTATTGGAAGATATTCAATGGCTTCAGTTCTATTTGAAGTTGTTTATGGAAGGTCTTGACCCCTCAGTGAGATTCTTAAGGGAAATAGTGATCTTAGTTCCCCTAGGCATCTTGCAGATGCTGCCAAACAAGTGCTGGCTCATGTGAGCATACAATCCAACATCAGCAAGGACTCTATTGACTACGCAAAACCACGGGAAACCTATGTGCTTCCCACACTACATACTCCAACAGCTGTGGCATGGAAAGAGGGACCATTATTATGGTTGCATCTACCTGGTTCTCCAGCCAAAGTATTAAACCCTTATTATGAGCAGTAGCTTGTCTAGTACAAAAAATCCAGATAGAATCTAGACAATATTTTGGTAGAGAACCTAATGTGATCACTGTTCCTTATACTAAACAACAAGTTGATTGGTTATTTTTAAAAAATAATTCTTGGGAAATTAATTTTGCTCAATTCTTGGTCCAAGTTGAGACAAATGCATTTCTTTATATTCCCTAAAATTGTAATGAAAGATACTTTAGAAGATGCTATGCTGCTTTTTAAGTCTGTTTTTTCAATGGAAGAGCTGCTTATGTTGTTAATGGTAAAGCTCATGTAATACAAACAGATTCAGCTTCACCTCAGGTAGTAGAATTACAAGCTGTAGCTATGGTTTTCCAGATTTTATTAAATAGTTCATTCAATTTATTTACTGATAGTCATTATATTTCTAGAGCTCTTCAAGTCGTAGAGACTATCTCCTGTATTGGAACTAGTAATAGTTAAACTAGAATTCTGTTTCAGCAAATTCAAGATGCCACTTATCAAAGAAAATTACCATGCTTTGTGGGTCATATTAGCACTCATACCAATCTTCCTGGCTCGCTGGATAATGAGTCAACTGATAAATTAACAAGGATGGTCACTTTGTCCCAAGTAGAACTGGCTCTACAGCCACATGCCCTTCATCGTTGGAACAGCAGAAGTTCAAGAACACAATTTGACCTTACAAGTGAAATTGTTCATCAGATTGTTAAGCAGTGTGATAGATGCCCACAATGTTTACCTGTGCCTGCTTTAGGGGTAAATTCTTGAGACCTACTTCCTAATCATTTATGGCAAATGGATGCTATTCATGTTGCAGAATTTGGCAAATTAAGATATGTGCATATGGCAGTCATTACCTATTCAGGGTTCTTCTTGATGGCCACTGCACAAATTGGATAAGTTACTAAGCATGTGATAAATCATTGCTTAAAGTGTTTTTCATATATGGGAATTCCTAAAATTATAAAAACAGATAATAGATGCAGATATATTAGTAAAGTGACTCGGCAATTTTGTTCCCAATGGAATACTGAACATAAAACAGACATTCCTCAAAGACAAGGAATTGTGGAGCATGCCCATGGATCCTTTAAAACACAACTTCAAAAAATAAATAAGGGAAGTTATACCCCAGTCACACAATAATGCATTGAATTGTGCCCTTTTTATTCTAAATTTCTTGAATATGGATGTCAATGAGTAATTTGTCATGCGTAGATTTTGGTATGATGGCACCAAAGTTACTTTCGCTAAAATCAAAAGGAAGGATCCTTGTACTGGATTGTGGAAAGGATCTGGCCCTATTTTGGTAAGGGGCTGGGTCAAGGCCATGCATGTCTTCTTTCACAGGAAGAAAATGAAGTGCAATAGCTTCATCGTTCTGAGGATATTGTGGCTGCTGCTGTTCACCCAGAGGAGGTGGACTCAGCATTCCTGACCCTCGGATGTTATCATTCTGCACTCTGAGAAAGGAAGGAGTTTATGGTTTTAGCTAGTGGTTCCAGGTTTCTTTGTAAACCTGCTGCACAAACCTCTCAGACCTGTGTGAGTTAATTATTATGAATCTGGCCAAGGAATGCTGACTAGGTGTTTGGCTGTGTATCTACACTATATCTTGGGCTACAGAAGTTAATGTTGTCAATGTAATGTTCATCTGCTGTTGAACTAAAAGGTGTGGAGAACTGAGACCTCAGAAATTTCTCCTCTGTGGGAAAAAGACCCACTGAAGCAACTGCGCACTATTTTGGAGGTGATGTGCAACAAATCCCTCTTCAGTATATGAAGAGGAGTGGAATAAAGGTTTTGTTCCTGGTTTCTGGTACTCCAGGACTGTAGTAGCTCAAACATATCTTTGAAAGTTGGTAGCACCAATGCATTGGACTTTAGGAGAGGGAAAAAACCCATAATTCACCCACAACAAGAACATTTCCTTTGATTAGAAAAAGTTATAAGAATTATAATTTAATCAATTGTGTTTTCATTGTAATATTCATACAAGAATTATGGTATTGACCTGTTAATGTTTGTAACCACTTCTGTTCACTATGAAAATACCATTGGTTGGGAAAAGGTTAGAGCTTATCTGAGAGGAATTTGGCATGATGCTAATGAGTCCTTAAATTTGACATGTTTAATAAGACAAATTTGGATTTTAATACAGCTAAAACTGCTATAGAAATCCTGAACCAATTTTAAAATAGGCAATTCCATCTTTGTCATCCTTTACTCCTTTATTAGGAGGTATTATACCTGTAGGAACATATGTATTAATAGGCATTTTCTGCTTACCTATGATTATCAAGATACTTATGAATTCTCAATGGAAAGTTGGCTCAGAGGTACATGGTATCAAGCTACATACTCCTCTTAACTCTTTATAAACAGAGACCTTTAGTCAATGATGGGTTGTTTCCAGTCAACTTAAGATAGGACACAAATGACTGAATGCATATACCAATGACAGGTAAGTCTGGAAGGTTGAAAAAGACAACCCAAGACAGGCACAGTCATCTGTCCTTTGGCAGAAGTGCAGGCATCAATAATTAAATTAAAAGGGGGTACTGTGAAGGCCCACAGAAATGGATTTGTTCCATCTTGACTAAAGGTAGAGAGTTCAGACCTATTTTTGCTCCTTCAAGGTTGTACAGAAGAATGTTTGACCTAAAGTATTGCTACTGGATGCCTTACTTCTTAAAGGTAAATTAACAGGATGTGTAGACAGAAGTTTCTGTCCTGCCTGGTCCCATAGTTGTTCAGTCCCAAAAAACACAAAGGGGCTCATATTAATTATAAGAGGCTTATTTTAATTATGCAACATTTGACTTATTAGCTTAGGATTATTATTAACTAGCTCTTACAACTTAAATTAACCCATAATTTTTGTTTATGGTTAATCACATGGCTTGGTACCTTTTCCAAGTGAAGGATTCTCATCTTACTTCCTCTGCATCTGGCTGGTGACTGACTCTCGGCCTTTCCTCTTCCCAGAATTCTCTTAGTCTGGTTGCCCCATGCCTCTGCTCACTGCCAGCAGACAGAGCCCACCTGAGAAAATGATGCTACAATGAAGCCATGATTAACTCTGTTCTTTTGTATCTAGAATCCTTTTTCTAAGCTTTCTCGGGTTTTATGTGTAAATTCTTGCCAAAAATTTGAATAGATATGGAGCATTTTCTCTGAATTTGTCAAATGCAAATGGACTAGACATTATTGATATATTTATTGCCTTTATATATTGTTATATTAGTTATAGCCTTTTTATTTTAGACAAAGCAGGGAAACAATGATATTTTATTTGCATTTTAATAAATAAAGCTTGCCTGAAGATCAGAGAGTAAAACAGCTGCACTCTTCAGCCTTATAGATCAGGAAGTGGTGACACACACCTTTAATCACAATAGCCACACTAGTTTGCCATAAAAACCAGGTGGTGGTGATGCACACCTTTAATCCCAGAACTAGAGAGGAATATAAAACAGGAGGAGACAGGTTTTAGGCTCAGTCTCATTCTGAGGATTCTTGGAGGAAGGATCGCCATTTCAGACTGAGGTAGAGGTAAGAGCCAGTGACTGGCTGCTTTGCTTCTTTGGTCTTCAGGTTGAACCCCAATATCTGTCCCTGGGTTTTTGTTAATCATGCGAAAGGATGTTTGGTTTAGTGTATGTTTACTTTATATTTTGGGTATTAAGGAAATAATTATGTTTGTTTGTTCTTTGTGTCTTGGTAAGGAAGTCATTTGCCTCCCCATTTTTGATTGGGGTGCATAAGAACTTTGAGTAATAAACTTGGAGCAGATTACAGTACTCACTGGATGCTCTCCCAAGTCTATCTTCTGTTTCTTGTTATTTCTTTCCTTAATCCTGACTCTTCCCTTTTTAGCACAGATGGACAAATCTGCTGGACTGGACAAAGGTTGAAGACTGCTGATCAACATAGATGAGATAATCAAATGTAACAGAGGCATATTCACACTGTCTTCCTAGGGCTTGGGCAAAAGGGAGGGAAATTATTATTTAAAAGTGTGCAAACATATTTACTTTATTGTCTTCTCATAGCAGAAATAAAAATTTGGGAAAACTAAAAGAAGCAGTTTGGGAAAGAAGCATCTTGTAAACTAAAATCTGGTAAGTTAGGAGAATGTGGAAAAAACAGGGCCTTGACACCTAAGGTCATTTGATAAAATGACCAGAATAAAAAGGGTGGTTGGTTGGAGAAATGACTCAGAAGTTAAGAGCACTGTCAGCTCTTGCAAAGGACCAGGGTTCAGTTGTTGGCACCCACATGTCAGGTCACAAATACCTGTAATTCTGGTTCCAGCAGATTCAGCATCCTCTCCTGGTATCCATAGATACTATATTCCTGAAGACAAAACATACACATTAAAAATGTAAAATATGTAAATAGATGATAAACCATTTTGTTAAGGCTATTATACTTTATAAAGTCTAATTTTAAGGCATTGCAGAGACTTTCTTCTGTGGGTTAGTTCCACTCTGTAAAGCTGGAAGTATTTGAGCCTATAGCTGTGATTTCTGTCTTCAGTGGATGAGTATTATATTCGACTCACTGATATCTTCTTTCTGTTTTATTGTAGAGTTCCCATTTGTTTTAATTCTCCACCAAAAATTCTTTCTTTTCCAACTGTCAGTGGCCCTGATGAATTGTGTTCCCAAGACAAAGAGTTTACTGATTAATGCAGGCAAATGATGTGCGGAGGTTTTGTGGGATTCCCCTCTTTATGCTGTGATTACCATTAATTAATAAAGAAAGCTTGCTTGAGCCTATAGCAGGGCAGAACAGAGGTAGGCGGGGAAAACTAAACTGAAGGCGGGGTCAGTAGAAGCCATGTAGCCACCACTGGGAACAGACATTCTAGAACCTTGCCAGTAAGCCCCAGCCATGTGGCGATACACAGATTAATAGGAATGGGTTAAATTAAGATGCAAGAGTTATCCAATAAGAAGCTATAGCTAATGGGCCCAGCAGTGATTTACTTGATAGAGTTTCTGTGTGGCTATTTCGGGGCTGAGCAGCTGGGAACAAACAAGCCGGCTCTTACTACAGGTAAAGGCTCAAGTGGCTTTTCTCTGCATGTGATCTAAAGCTGAAGGGCTGCCTCGCCAGCCTTGGGAAGGTCAGCCACAGCTGAAGTTCACATGTGCATGAAACTACATGGGAAGTAGAAAAGACAAGACCACCTGAGTAAATTGGGAGCATGGGGACCTTGGGAGAGGGTTGAAGGGGAGGGGAGAGAAAGGGGGGAGCAGAGGAAAATGTAGAGTTCAATAAAAATCAATAAAAAAATGAAACTCCCAGAATTTGCACTGACAGCAGATTGACATTCAGAACAGGCAGTCTTTGCTGAAGAGCTGTCCCTCCACTGCACCTCTGGCATCTCCTCGCTGTATATTCTACTCGTAACCCTTACAGGTTCCATGTTAGAACAACCAAAGCATCTCTATACAGCACCAAATGCAAAATGGACCAATTGAGATCTAATCATGTAGGAATAACTATGGCAATGTCATAGAAACTGGTGATAAGCTAAAAGAGCTGGTGTGTTCTGTGTCATCAGGACAAAAAACTGTTTTCTTTGTTTAGATTATTTCACAGTCTTTGAGGACACCTGAATAGTTACATCTTAAAAAAAAAAAACTGGAGGTCTCAAACCTGGCTCAGTCAGTAAAGTGCTTGCTGTGTGAGCACGACGACCAGTACTGAGTACTCCCAGTGCTGAGAAGGCAAACAGCAGGGTACCCAGGGTCTGCTGAGGAGTCAGTCCAACCAAATGCAGCCAATCAGTGCCAGACCACGTCTCAAATGGGCAGCCAATCAGTGCCAGACCATGTCTCAAAAAACAAGGTGAAGAATAAATGAAGAGGATAATCAGTGTCGACCTCTAGCCTCCCCACACACAGGGACACACACACTTATGTACACACACAAACGTACATACACACACATGCATGCAGCCCCCACACATGAACACAGTCTCCACACACACAAGTACACACACACACTCAGCCCCCACATATTAACATAGCCTCCCCACACACAAGTACACACAAACACACAGGGCCCACACTTGAACACAAACAGCCTCCACACACACATGTACAGACATAAACACACACAGCACTTCCCCACATACACACAAGAAACATGAAGTTGTGTCTTCCAGGAGAACTTTTTTCTACTCTTACTAAAAATAGATTTTTTTTCTTCACATAATACAGCCTGATTACAGTTTCCCCTCCTTTTATATCTTCCAGCTCCTCCCACTTCTCCCCCCACTTCCTTTCTGTCTCTTGTTAGAGAGCAAACAAGATTCTATGGGATAGTAACAAAACATAATAAGAAAAACAAAAGCTAACACAAAGGAATTGGACAAGACAAACAGAAAGAAAAAGTCCAGGAGAAGGCACAAGAAACAGAGATTCACTCATTCGCAGTCAGGAATCCTGTAAAAACACTAAACTGAAAACCATACACATGAAGACCTGAAGCACAAAAAGAGAGATGCAAAACATATAAATAAATACTACTTTTTGTCCTTTGACCTAGTTAGTTAGCTTGTTGTCGCCAGCTTGACACAAGCTAGCGTCATTTGGGGAGAACGCCAGTTAAGAAAATGCCCCCATCAGATTGCCTTGGAGCCTGTGTGACATTTTGTTGATCAATGGTTAATATAGGAGGGTCCAACCTCTCATATTGTGGATAGAATACTAGTGGGCAGGTGGTCCTGGACTGTATAAAAAACACAATCCAGAGGCTTCTTGGGACAGATGGCATAATTTTTTTAAGTCTATATCAGACTAGCCTATGGGCAAGTTTGAGGAGCATTTAGGAGTAACATGAGAGGCTCAGCCTACTGAAAGTAGTGCCATCCCTGGGCAGATAGATCTGAGTAGCGTAGCAAGGAAGGCTGAGCAGAGCATAGGGAGCCAACCAGGAAGCAGCATCCTCCAAGGCCTCTAAATCAGCTCCTACCTCCAGTGTCCTGCCTTGACTTCCTCCCCTGATTTTCTGCAGTGAGGGATGATGATGGGGATTGAGGAAACCCCTCTTCCTTCACAGTGCTTGTGGTCATGGTATTTATCACTAGAACAGAAACCTAACTAGTGCACAACTAATCTAGAGTTACCCACTCATTTTGTAAATCAGAAAGCTTAACCTTTTGAGGTTAAATGTATGACCCAAAGTCACAGGACCTAGAGGGGAAAACATAATCCTGGACCTCTCTATTAGTCTAGACCATGTCATCCTAAACTTTAATAAGACATGATTAAAATGTTAACATAGGATATAAAATAAGGCTTATCCTTTTGTTCAAATCAAAGTCAAATGAAACCGTGTGGAATGAAATATGGGTCAAGCTGACATACAGAAAATTTAATTTCCCTTGCACTTCACCAGAAATAGGTCCTTAAATGCCTTTCCTATTTAGTTCCAGCAGACATACTGTTTGAACTCAAGTCTTGCAAGAAGGAAAATAATGAGGTGACTTCGGGCCCCGAGTTGGAGGTTTTCAGGAACTGGGAAACCCAGAACCGGCTGTTATCCATTATCAGCTCAGGCAGCAGTGCCAAGTTCTCTCAACTTCTGCTCTTCTCCCCAAGAGAGGGCTGCAGAACACCCCCTCTCCTTCACACCCCTCCCTGAAGAAATTGCACCAGAACTTTACACAAGACCCAGCAATAGGTCTCTAACAGAAACAAATGCCTGTGCCTATGTCAGTGAGTTACTACTGACTGCTAAAATGTATATAATTAAAATTTACTAGTACCACTGTCCATGATGACTTATCCACTTGGCCCCAGAATCTAAAAAATAAAAAAGCTCTTATTTCATGAAAGTGTTTATAAAAAGAGAGAGAATAATAGGACCAAGAGACAGGAAGGATGGTAAAATTTTACTTAAAGCCAAAGGATTCTTTTTATGACACTAGAGCTAAGAGATTCTCCGAGAGATGATAGAAGAATTATGATGGGCTATAAGGAAGAGACTGGGCCACAACTTAGGGGGAATAATAAAGCCTGGACTAGTTATTCACCAGCATGGGAAAGAGCTGTAAGGGGTGAGGCAAATACAGATGCTATTGATGAAGTTGTTTAATGGCATCTGGCAGGAACAGGAGGAAACCGAGTAGATCAATAAGGCTGCAGGGGACAGGGGCTCCAGTAGCACAACCCGTCGCCCAATGGAGGCACAGTTAGGATATGGCTGCCCTGTTATGTCAGTGCATCCTACAAGCACGGCCTGGCTTCTCAGAACTTTATCCTCAGTATTGTTCCCCAGGGAGGACTGGAGATAACTGGTTGGGCCACTTCTAGTCTGAAGGGTGTCACTGGGTCTATTTCCATCTTGACAAAGGTTACACACACTGACTGGGGAACAGGTAAATTGCCCGGGTGCCTGTGAATAGCTCCCCCTCAAGCTCATACAAGCAACATTAATGGAACTAAATGGGTCTCACAAAAAAGAGACATAAAAATAGGAGAACGTATTGGGAAGAAAAGGGGGTTCAGCAGGAGTGTGGGGAGGATGGGGAAAGGAGGGATAAAAATGACCCAAAAACATTATGAACACATATGAAATTGTTAAAAGAGAGGGACAAATACACTAGCAGTCATGGCTCACTGGAGAGTTTTATATCCCTTTAATTACAAGAGTGCAGTTCCATAAGCAAAGAGCGTAGGAGGGGCTGGAGACATAGCTCAGTGCTTACCACTAAGGGGTGGGTAAAGGAACCATTTTGAAACACAACACAGTACTTTGTTCTTTTTTAATATGACCTGCCCTCAGAAGTGCCTCTTCAATCAGAACCTAAGCTTGCTAGGTTTCACAGGAACCTAACTGGCCTGTAGGAAACGGACTTCTCAGTTCCAGTCAGCTCAGCCAAGGAGGAAAGGGGAAGTTGGGAAGCAAAATTCAAAAGTACAGAGTCACTCAAGACTAAGAGCTAGTTAGGGGCTTCATAATGTCCGCCCACCCCAAATCTCACCACCACGTCACTGAAAATTACAGCAGTTCATTTTACCATTGGCATGTTCCACCATCAGAGATGCATTACAAGGCATACTAAAAAGCAAACAGTAATCAATGCTGAAGGCATCACATATTTTCTAGTGGAGCTCTGGGGACCAAGCTGCAGCAAAGTTCTGTAGTTGGGAAAGAACCCAACTGGGAAATTACTATGAAGACAGCAGGAGTTTAAAAAACGTCTCTGAGCCTCAGACCTCACATCTGAAAATGGAACTAACAATGAACTTCCTGGTTCACACATCTGAGTTCACGTCTGCAGAGTCTGTGCACTTGCATTTGTCTGGCTGTCTTCCAGCCCCCAGTGTGGTCCTGTGGGCTCTAAGGTTACTCTTCTTAATTGTTCATGACAAACAGCTCAAGCCCTCTTCTTGCTCTGCGTGTTTATCTTCAGCTATTCCAAGGACTCTCAGGTGGAGCAACCAAGTCGACCTGACCACTTCTTATAGGATTTTACTGTCTCTGAGGATTTGGTCAGTTCATCTCTGACAATCTCATCCAGGGATATGCACAGCCTTTCTTCTTGCCTTCAAATTACAATGAACTTTTTCTCCATCCTTTTATTATTCTTCCAAAGTTCCCCCAAACTCAGCAGCAGGAAGTGTGCTGTCCAGTCCACTGAAGGTCTAGGGTTGTGACAGAGGTACAACCCAGCATGAAATGATCGAGTGACAACAGCCCACACCATGGCATGGTACTGTGGTCACATTTCATCCTAAACATTCTCTCTGCATCTACATCCTCCTGGTCACCTTAGGGATCTCATTCCTTAAAGCTTCTTTACAGCTGACTCCTTTTCTGTGAATCCTTTCCCTCTTCCCTGTGGCCTGTGAAATGAAGATCTTATTGCATTTTAATATGCTGTTCCAAGAAACCAACCTTTCCTATTTTATCATTGCTCCACCAGACACTGCAGGAGGACAGAGAGTTGACCCCATGCTTTCCTCAGAGTCCATAAAAGTAATTTTGCAAACAATAAAACCCTTAAATCCCTGAACGTAATCATGTCATTTTTCTAGAAAGCAGAAAAGTCTACAGCCAGCTTTTTAAAAAT
This sequence comes from Bramus lutescens, assembly GCA_001685075.1. NCBI lineage: Eukaryota > Metazoa > Chordata > Mammalia > Rodentia > Cricetidae > Bramus > Bramus lutescens. Next base: position 3,007 of record LOEQ01000588.1, on the reverse strand, counting down.
AGAATAAAATGATATTCTGTTCTACAGTGCCCACATCAAAGCACCAAGCAAATTCTTGCATTTGTGTTTCTCCCTACCACAGGCAGTCATAGGCACATGGAACTCGGGAGATCTAAGGTGTCCCTTTGTGTGGGGAAGCTAGGGCTGGGAAGAAAAACTGATTTGCCCCAGTTAGCTCAGAAATGGAGAGACAGAGTAAGGAGAACACGGATGTGTGAGAGCCAGCTCAGGGGAGTCTGTTTTCCCCTGTGTTTTGCTCATTTGAGTGTACAGCAAAATATGGCCTGGGGCAGACTCATCGTCAGAGGTTGTAGATCAGCGGGTAGGTTTTGGTTACTCTACTTGGACTTCAGGCCATGAAAACACAAACCATGAACATATTTACCAGCTCACAGAGTGGGGAATCTTGCTGTGGGGGGCAGAGCTTGGTACAGATGGTTGTAGCTACTCCATAATAACATTAGAGTTTCCATTCCTCCAGTCTCTTCTCTCTGTGTTCCTTCATGTTGGCTTGATCTTCAAGTAGACCATGAGTGCCATCAGCGACCATTCTGGGTATAAGACTCCAACCAAGCGGAGATGAGACTCTTTTCCTACAGTGTTTGATTATAGAAAGACATGCTAGAGTTTTGGCTTTTCTTTATCTCTTTCCTGAACACAACTGAGTCAGACATCCCTTTTTTCATAACTTTCATAATGTATTAAAAAGATGGGATGAAATGGTGTATTTGAACCCACAACTCCTCTTCCAACAATGCAATACAGACTGTGGCCATTGTTAGCATGTTGCTAAGCTTGTCTGGTTTTCAAGTTTTATTTTGTTTTGTTTTGGTTTTTTTTTTGTTTGTTTTTCTAGACGGGGTTTCTCTTTAGCTTTGAAACCTGTCCTGGAACTAGCTCTTGTAGACCAGGCTGGCCTCAAACTCACAGAGATCCGCTTGCCTCTGCCTCCCGAAGTGCTGGGATTAAAGGCGTGCACCACCACCGCCTGGCTCAGATATCCCTTCTTGAAGCAGTAACTGTCAGAAAATAAATAAATAAATAAACAGCGGTTCCTCGAGGAAAATCAGGCTGTGCTTAAGATGAGGCTTGCTGGAGTTTACATCAAAATGTCAGCTGTCCACCTGCACCACAAACACAGAACTCTTTCCAGAAAGAGGGATTGGGAAGGGTGTTGAGATGGGTGCTATACAGTTGTGTCCACATCCGGGGCTCTAGGATGAGACTTAAAATTGTACAGTACAGAAACTTCTAGATGATCCTAAAGACACAGTTCATGAATGGCACGCTGAAAATCCCAGCACATGCCACTCCATGTACGGAAGCAAGTATTCACACACAGTCATTTCAGAAGCTACCATACAGCAGTCTGGAGTTTTGACTTTCCAGAACTTTCAGATACAGGGTTCATGTCAGATCCTTTCCTGAGCACATTTCAGTTTCTTTAAAAGATCTCTTCGCCCAGTTTCTTCTTTCATAATTTCATCTTTATAAACAATAGGACTCATTTCCTGCTTCTTCTATAACTCCAGGAATAATTGAAAGTGACCACAGCGGCTTCAGCTCCTGCCTCAGCTGCTGGGAGACCTGCAGCACTACTGGGTTTCCAGCTCTTGAGAGTGTCCCCTCAGCCCGTGGGTTTGCTCCACTCTTTCTCATTTCTGCTCCTCTCGTTGTCTAACTTCAAGTGTTCTGTCCCTGTTTGTTCTCGCTTCTGCTGAAGCTCCCTACCCTCCCATTTAGTTCTCTCATCACCTTCTTCAACTCCAGGATTTCTTCTCAGCTCCATTTCATTATTTATTTATTTATTTATTTATTTGCTTACTGATTTGATGTGTGAAGGAATGGAACAGGGAATGGCGAGGCTTGTGTGCATTGCGGGAAAGGGAGTGATGTCTGTGTCATTAATATTTTGGAAGGCAGGGAGTCAACACTGGCTTTCTTCCTTGCTCTCCACCTTGCTGTTTGAGGCAGGGCTGCTAGCTAGAATGGGAGGCCAGTGGGCTCCCAGGTCCTCAGCACTAGGGCTACAAATGTGTGCCAACATGAACTGCTTTTTAAACTTTATGTCTGAGTTCTGGGAAGCAAACTCAGATGCCTCATCCTTGTTCAGCAAACACTTTACCAATGGAGCTATTTGCCTAGACCTATTTCTTTTTCCCCTATTATTATTGCTTTTATTGAGCTATATGTTTTTCTCCGCTCTGCTCCCTTCCTCCTCACTCCCCTTCAACCCTCTCCCACAATCCTCATGCTTCCAATTTACACAGGAGATCTTGTGTTTTTCTACTTCCCATTTAGATTAGATCTATGTATCTGGGATTGTAAATTGTAGGCTGGTTTTTCTTTGCTTTATGTCTGAAAGCCACTTATGAGTGAGTGCATATGATATTTGTCTTTCTGGGTCTGGGTTACCTGACTCAATATTATGTTTTCTAACTCCATCCATTTGCCCACAAATTTTAAGATGTCATTATTTTTTCTGCTGTGTAGTACTCCATTGTGTAAATGTACCACATCTTCTTTATCCATCCTTCGGCTGAGGGACATTTAGGTTGTTTCTAGATTCTGGCTATTACAAATAGTGCTGCTATGAACATAGTTGAACACATGTCCTTGTGATATGATTGAGCATCCTTTGGGTATATACCCAAAAGTGGTATTGCTGGGTCTTGAGAAAGGTTGTTTCCTAATTTTCTGAGACAACACCATACTAATTTCCAAAGCAACTGTACCAGTTGGCATTTCCACCAACAATGGAGGGGTGTTCCCTTTACCCCACATCTTCTTCAGCATAAGTTACCATCAGTGTGTTTTTTTCAAAATATATAGTCCTTTATTTTCAGTAATTTGACATTTCTTTTTTGTATTCATATTTTATTCTTTTTTATTCATTAAAAATTTCCACCTCCCCTCCTCCCATTTACCTTCCACTCCCCCCACTCCCCCTCCGTCTTCAGTCCAAAGAGCAGTCAGGGTTCCCTGCCCTGTGGGAAGTCCAAGGTCC
>LOEQ01000587.1:454137-465343 GCA_001685075.1 Bramus lutescens | reverse complement strand
CTGGCCTGCAGTCATACACACAGACAGAATATTGTATACATAATAAATATTTTTAAAAAATCGTCACATAATGTGTAAGGTATCATATAACTTTTTGTTTTTGCTGTTGTTTTCTTTTGTTTTTGGATTTTCGAGACAGGGTTTCACTATGTAGCCCTGACTATCCTGGAACTCACTCTTTAGACCAAGCTAGCCTTAAACTCAGAGATCCCCCTGCCTCTGCCCCCAAGTGCTGGGATTAAAGGTTTACGCCACCACCGCCCCGTTCGTTACAACATTTCCAACAAAGTGTGTTTTGTGGTTTTCCTTCCCTCCCATCTCCCCACTGCTCCACTGCGCTGTTATACACACCCTCCCTCCTTCGTAGGTATTGTCTCAGCCAGTTTAGACTGGCCTCACTCTTGCTGTGCCTCCCCCTGAGTGCTGAGATTGTAGGTGTGTACTACATGGCATGGTTTATGTGATCCTGGGCATCTAGCCACGCCTTCACTCATACTACACAAGCACGTGACCACTGAGGCATTTCTAGCCCAGTGATTGCATGTGATTTAATATACTAAAAACTACCGATTGGAAACTTTAATGACTTTAAACTGTGAACCTAACAGTTTTGTTTATTTATTTATTTAATTAACAGTTTTGTTTATTTATTTATTTATTTTGGTTTTTCAAGGCAGGGTTTCTTTGTGTAGTTTTGGGGCTTGTCCTGGAACTTGCTTTGTAAACCAGACTGTCCTTGACTGTCCTTGAACTCATAGAGGTCCACCTGCCTCTGCCTCCCAAGTGCTAAGGCGTGCGCCACCACAGTCTGGCNNNTTTTTTTTAGATTTATTTATTTATTATGTATGCAGTGCTCACGTGTGTGCCTGCATGACAGAAGAGGGCACCAGATCTCATTACAGATGGTCATGAGCTACCATGGTTGCTGGGAACTGAACTCAGGACCTCTGGGAGAGCAGCCAGTGCTCTTTAACCTTTCAGCCATCTCTCCAGCCCCAAACTTTATAGTTTCAATAAAAATTGCTACCAAAGAGCATCTTTTGAGCATATGACTTGTTGCTGAGGTTCGGCAGCCTTCAGTTCAACATGGGAAAACTTATGATTTGCTGAAAGCTCCCCAGTGCTCCTCCTCCCAGCCTTGTAGTGTCTGCATTCTTAGTGCGCGTCAGGTGAACGCCCCGTGTGGGACGGCTGGAGAGCGGCTGGGCTAAGTAGGTTCTCACAGTTTATGTTGTCTGTAAACTAAAGGGAACAGGCCTATTTTCCTCAGTGGCTTTATGAAGTGAACTGTTTTTCCTTCTGAGGGTGGGAAAGAGATGAAGAGAGTGTCTGCTGAAGGGTAAGAGCCCATTCTTCTATATTGAGATGCCTGTTAAGGTTTGCACTGGCATCTCAGGGCAGCCCATGTGTTCAGGAATTTAGGTTGGTCTACTGGCTGTATCTGCATTCATTGTTGTAACCACAGCAAACTTTGTCAGCTCTGTAAAACACCTCAATTCTCGCCCTTTTTTCTTTGCCAGTAGAGTTTGACAACAGTGCCGAGAGCTGAGGAGAAGCTGGAAAGGAGTCTAGCAAGTAAAAATGTCGTAGCGTTCTGTGTGGTGACTTTGCCTCTTGGTGGCTCGGTTTATTTAGGAGATAAAGAAGATACTGAGGCCGCTGGCAGTTTCATCATGTCCTACGTAGAGGGGTGAACGAAATGTCCCGTTTAGTAAAGTGCTTATCTTCTAAGCATGAGGACCTGGGCTTGAGTCCCCGGCATCCGGATTAAAAAGCTAGGCATGGCAGCACATGCCTGCAAGCCCAGCACTTGTGGAGACAGGAAGATCTGGCCAAATTGTTGAGCTCCGGTTCAGTGAGAGCCTCTGTCTTAACAAATAGGTGGAGTGCAATAGAGGAAGACCCCAGCATCAGCCTCTGGCCTCCACATATGTACACATTTACCCATGCACACATACACGTGTAACTACAAAAATAAAGGAAAATTTAAACCAAGTGGGAAGTTTTTCTCCTCATTCTGTGTAGTGGGTCACAGGTATGGATGACATGGTGGTATATATCTATAATTCTGATTACTCGAGTGCTGATATTTATAAAACGTATGTGACACATAAGTGAACTTAGTGAATTCTATGTTCCATCCCCATGATAGCTTAGTTTGTAGTTTCCCAAATTCAAAAAGATTAAAAGTGACTTTCATCTCAAGCATTCCAGATAAGGTATACTCAACCTGTAAAGGGAAGTGTATGCATGATTAACATGCAAAGCAGAATAAGAGCTGTAAGAAATGCCTAGGGTGGCTCTGAGTGTGGCTTAGCAGTAGAGTACCATGTGCAAGGCCATGGGTTCCATCTCCAGCGTTTCCAGTGCAGGGGAGCTAACAGATAGTTATGTGGAAAGCAAGGAAGACTTCACAGAAGTGGCATCCAAAAGATTAATTTCCATTTAGTCCTGCCTTTGTTGGTTTCCTCAGGTAAGGAGACATGAGCAAAGACAGGGATGTTTTCTTGCCGCTTGCAGCTGTGGCCAGCGTGGTGAGGAGGCCGAGTTGAAAACCCACACTGGGATGGGTGGATGGGACTGGAATGCCAGGCTGAGCAGTGGTGGCCGCTTACTTATCCTGCTTTCAGGAAGACTAACAAGTCCTATTAAAAAGTCCTGTGTATCTGACATGGGGCAGTCGGAATGGCAGTGTGGTTTTAAATGACCTGTTGCCTCTGTCCTTACCTGAGGAATCCCTGTCAGGCAGGGCATGTGAGCCATCATTTGCATGTGCCACTGTAGACATTTCTGCCTCAGTCATGCAAGCTTCTACCCTAATGAGCTTCTTTTCATGAGCGCCACTGTGCCCAAAGCTAGGGACCACGTATTAGCTTTCTCCTTGTCTCCTGTGTGCTCACCAAGATGCTGACACCAAACTTTTTGTTTTGTTTTATTGTTGTTATTGAGACAGAGTCTCACTAAGTTGTCCTGGCTATCCTGGAATCTTCTATGTTGTAAAGGCTGGCTTCCAACTCAGAGAGAGCTACCTGCCTCTGCCTCCTGAGTGCTGGGATTAAGGGCATGGGCCGTCAAGCCTGGCTTCAAATGTTTTCTTTTAAGTGGATGATAGTAGCACATGCCTTTAATCTCAGAACTCAAGAGGCAGAGGCAGGTGAGTTTAAGGCCAGCCTGGTCTACATAGTTAATTCCAGGACAACCAGAGCTACACAGAAACCTTGTCTCAAAAAACCAAAAAAAAAAAAGTTTTGTTTTTTTTGTTTTTGAGACAGGGTCTTATTGTGTAGAACAAGCTGCCTCTGCCTGCGCCCAGTGGTGGGGTTAAATACCCTGTCAGACTTTCAGGAGCACCAACATTTATTTTGCAAATAAAAACACAAGATGTTATCTAGTGGTAACATGGCTCCTACCCATTATCCTAGCTGCTTAGACAAGACAGAATAATTGCCTAAGCCCAGGACTTTGAGGCCAGCCTGGACACCAACAACGAGACCTTGTCTGAAGAGAACATTGAAGTACAGGATACCAGCTAGATAGAATCACAGATACACAATGTGTAGTTCTACAGAATCAGTGTGCCTCATGCTGTGTGCAGCCATACTTATTTATGCTAGGAAAGTACTCATTGTTTATCTGGAGCTCCAGCCTAATTAGGTGTTCGGATTTGCTTTGCCTGGCCTTCGCACTCAAGACTGCACTTGCTCCCTTCCTCCTCACCTCATTTTCTACCAGGGTTGCTCTCCTAGTGGGCACAACGTATAGAAAGAATGTCTTTTTCTTGAAGGATTAGCCTAGTAGCTTAGAGCATGGGTGCCCCGACTTAGTGCCAGAGCTTGATACCTGAATATAGCCAAGAAGGCACAGGTTGTTTGTCTAGCCAGACAGACAGATGGGAAAGAAACAAAACAAAGCTTCCGTTTAAATGCCAGAGGAGCCAAGAGAGCTTCAGATCGTAGGGGCCTTTCAGTTTTCTTTCCGGTATCTTAGATGTACTTGGGACCCAGAGTTGATACCTCTGCCACCTGTGGGTTTGCCTGCTATGCTCTCTTCTCCAGGCTCCTGGTTGCTCCTGTAGAGGCACTTGACACTCGTGGAACCAGATACAGTGTTATATCATACTGTTAATTTTCTTCAGAATGTTTAATCTGCTAACACCTTCCTTTAAGCCTTCTTCCATCCCAGTCTGGGTCAGGGTCCTTTTCGGTACCTAAAATACCCAGAGCAGAGCCCCTTACATTTCTTTCCATCAGTCTCTCCTGTTCTTTTGTTTTGTTTTGAGAAAGATTTTCTCTGTTTAACCGTCCTGGAACTCACTCTGTAGACCAGGCTGGCCTCAAACTCAGATTTGCTTGCCTCTGGCGTGCGCCACCACCATCTGGCAGTCCCATCTAGTGTATCTCCCATGAAAACATGAGCAGGACAGTGTCCTCGTTGCTTGGCCCTGCGTCTGTACCCAGATGTGTGCTGGGTTTAACAGGTGCTGCCTGACTCCAGACACTTCTGTTTGATCCCGTTCCAGGTTCTGCCCACCCAGCCTGCTCTTTATTGGACCGCTCAGGCCTCAGGGATCTGGGCAGAAGTCCTATGACTGCGCTCCAGATCTAAGCTCTGCCCGAGCCCAGGCAGCAGCTGGTTCAAATCTGCTGCTCCTGCCTCACTTGCTTAAGTATACAACATTGCGCATGATGCCCTCAGCATCTCCTTACCTCTCAGCCCATTGATTGCTTGTATTGTTGGCTTGAGAAAATATCTGAAGAAATTGGCCTGCCCAGTGGTCTCGAAGATAGCAGGACTTGCCGACCGGTTTGATTCCTGGAACCCATGTAAAGGTGGAAGGAGAAAACCAGCTCCACAAAGCTGTCCTCTGACCTTCACATGTGTGCTGTGGCATATGCACCCTTTCCTACCGCCCACACATACATATATATACAGTGAAATATTTAAGGAAGGGCCGGCGAGGTGGCTCATTGGTTAAGAGCACTGACTGCTCTTCCTGAGTTCAATTCCAGGCAACCACACGGTGGCTCACAACCATCTGTAATAGGATCTGATGCACTCTTCTGGCCTGCAGGGTTGCATGCAGAGGGAGCACTCATACTTAAAAAAAAAAGCACATTAAAAAACATTTAAAGAAAACTGCAGGGGGCTGGAGAGGTGATGGTTCAGTGGTTAAGAGCACTGGCTGCTCTTCCAGAAGACCCGGGTTCAATTCCCAGCACCTACATGGCAGCTCACAACTGTCTGTAACCCCAGTTCCAGGAGATCTGACACCTTCACACCAATACACATAAAATAAAGTTAAATAAATTATTTAAACAGCAACAACAACAAAAACAACTGCAGGGACTGGAGAGATGGCTCAGAGGTTAAGAGCACTGACTGTTCTCCCAGAGGTCCTGAGTTCAATTCCCAGCAACCACATGGTGGCTCACAGCCATCTGTAATGAGATCTGGTGCCCTCTTTTGGCATGCAAGCGTACATGAAAGTAATGTATGCATAATAAATAAATAAATCTTTAAAAAAAGAAAACTGCACTGATTGCCCATTCAACAGTCTCCACCCCAGCCTAGGAGAACCTTAGGCTGGATTAAGGTAGTGAAGAACACAAATTGGTGGGGTATGTTCTGTCAGGGATGGTTTGAAACCCTCCACCTGGTGGAGTATTTTTGGCTATCCTGGCTATTGTATGAGGGTAGAGGAGAGAGACACCAGTATTTTGAATAGCCCCAGCTGTTGCAGGTCTTAGGTGAGACAACTGGGCACAGTCCAGTCTAAGAGGGAGGGCATCTTCAGAATACCTGGGTGAGCTCTTTCCCAAATATTCCTGCAGGTAACAATAAAGACATCGCAAGGACAGTTATAATGATATTCATGTTTTAATAAATAAAGCTTGCCTGAAGCTCAAAAGATAAAACTAAGATACTAGAGGCCAGGCAGTGATGTCACACACCTTTAATCCCAGGATTTGGGAGACAGAGGCAGATAGATGGATCTCTGAGTTCAAAGCTGCCCTGGGCTACTCAAGATCAATGCAGAAACAGATCCAGGTGGTGGTGACTCACCTTTAATCTCAGTTTTAGGGAGTCACATACTTTTAATCCCAGCACTAGAGGGGAATATAAAATGGGAGGAGACAGGGGCTTGGGGCTCAGTCTGCAGTTGCCCAGCCTTGGTAGAGGAGAGACTTCTCTAGTGGCTTGGCTGATTTTCTTTTCTGATCTTCAGCTTAATCCCCAATGTCTGTCTCTGGGTTTTTATTATTCATGCTATAGACAGTGATCAGAGTTAGTCCAGGGGGCACTTTACCAACGGGTACCAAGGCAGTAAGCAGTGTCAACCCTAAGTGTCTCCATGTTTCTTCCCTCACCCCACAGTGCCAGCTTGGTTCATGGTATAGGGGAGGTCTTTGGGAGTGGGTCGGTGTATGTGGGCAGTAGGGAACCACAGACTCGGGGGAGGCTGCTTATGTTCTTGTGAATAGCCCTTTTCCCTATGATTAGTGGCTTGGCCTGGGAAACCTCAGATGGCTCAGCCAAGTTGCCACTGAACACAACTGGCCTCTACCACACACAGCGTTCATGTGGCCTGTGGCTGCTGCCTTTCATGCTGGTGTGGAGCGTAGTTATGGGGACATATCTAAAAGCCAAAGTCCAGCCTCAGCCCTGGACTGCTCCTGTCCCAGTGGGACTGGCACTCCAGAACAGGGCCCTCAGGGCTTGGTGGCTTTTTACTGGAAAGCAAGGAGCTTCACTGTGCTCCTGGCCCACCCCTCACAGACTGTCTCTCTGCAGGTACCTGAAGGAGTTCCGTACAGAGCAGTGTCCACTCTTCGTGCAACACAAATGCACACAGCACCGGCCCTACACCTGCTTCCACTGGCACTTCGTGAACCAGCGNCACATGGTGGCTCACAGCCATCTGTAATGAGATCTGGTGCCCTCTTTTGGCATGCAAGCGTACATGAAAGTAATGTATGCATAATAAATAAATAAATCTTTAAAAAAAGAAAACTGCACTGATTGCCCATTCAACAGTCTCCACCCCAGCCTAGGAGAACCTTAGGCTGGATTAAGGTAGTGAAGAACACAAATTGGTGGGGTATGTTCTGTCAGGGATGGTTTGAAACCCTCCACCTGGTGGAGTATTTTTGGCTATCCTGGCTATTGTATGAGGGTAGAGGAGAGAGACACCAGTATTTTGAATAGCCCCAGCTGTTGCAGGTCTTAGGTGAGACAACTGGGCACAGTCCAGTCTAAGAGGGAGGGCATCTTCAGAATACCTGGGTGAGCTCTTTCCCAAATATTCCTGCAGGTAACAATAAAGACATCGCAAGGACAGTTATAATGATATTCATGTTTTAATAAATAAAGCTTGCCTGAAGCTCAAAAGATAAAACTAAGATACTAGAGGCCAGGCAGTGATGTCACACACCTTTAATCCCAGGATTTGGGAGACAGAGGCAGATAGATGGATCTCTGAGTTCAAAGCTGCCCTGGGCTACTCAAGATCAATGCAGAAACAGATCCAGGTGGTGGTGACTCACCTTTAATCTCAGTTTTAGGGAGTCACATACTTTTAATCCCAGCACTAGAGGGGAATATAAAATGGGAGGAGACAGGGGCTTGGGGCTCAGTCTGCAGTTGCCCAGCCTTGGTAGAGGAGAGACTTCTCTAGTGGCTTGGCTGATTTTCTTTTCTGATCTTCAGCTTAATCCCCAATGTCTGTCTCTGGGTTTTTATTATTCATGCTATAGACAGTGATCAGAGTTAGTCCAGGGGGCACTTTACCAACGGGTACCAAGGCAGTAAGCAGTGTCAACCCTAAGTGTCTCCATGTTTCTTCCCTCACCCCACAGTGCCAGCTTGGTTCATGGTATAGGGGAGGTCTTTGGGAGTGGGTCGGTGTATGTGGGCAGTAGGGAACCACAGACTCGGGGGAGGCTGCTTATGTTCTTGTGAATAGCCCTTTTCCCTATGATTAGTGGCTTGGCCTGGGAAACCTCAGATGGCTCAGCCAAGTTGCCACTGAACACAACTGGCCTCTACCACACACAGCGTTCATGTGGCCTGTGGCTGCTGCCTTTCATGCTGGTGTGGAGCGTAGTTATGGGGACATATCTAAAAGCCAAAGTCCAGCCTCAGCCCTGGACTGCTCCTGTCCCAGTGGGACTGGCACTCCAGAACAGGGCCCTCAGGGCTTGGTGGCTTTTTACTGGAAAGCAAGGAGCTTCACTGTGCTCCTGGCCCACCCCTCACAGACTGTCTCTCTGCAGGTACCTGAAGGAGTTCCGTACAGAGCAGTGTCCACTCTTCGTGCAACACAAATGCACACAGCACCGGCCCTACACCTGCTTCCACTGGCACTTCGTGAACCAGCGNNNNCGCCGTTCCATCCGCCGTCGTGATGGCACCTTTAACTATAGTCCAGATGTCTACTGCACCAAGTACGACGAGGCCACAGGCCTCTGCCCAGAGGGTGACGAGTGAGTGCCCTGCCAGCTCTCCTTCTGGGTCAGATGCCCTCAGAATAAGCTTGGTAGATGCCAGGCAGCTAGCCTACAAAATAGGTCAAAGTTGGGCTCACCCTTTCCCTGAGTTAAAAGGACAGCAATAAATGGGAATGGCTTTCATTTCCTTTGCCTATTGCATGAAAACAAAAAAATTAGCCTTCCACTGAATCCCACAAGACCACATTTGAACCAAGATGATGCCCTGGGTTTGTTTCTGGTCCTCCATGTCTTGTCCCCACCTGCTGTGCTGTCCTGCATAGCCCGCACTGCCGTGACAGCTTAAAGAGCCTCTCTAGTATCCCTGTTTGTTGATCGTTGTTGTTTGAGGCAGGATCTCATAACGAAACCCTGGGTGGCCTGGAACTGACTCTGTAGACCAGAGGCTGGGTTTAAGGCATGCGCCATGATAACCAGCTTATTTGGTAACTTTAAATGTCTGTTGAGGAATTGAGTCTATCACTGATAGCAGGTGAGGTGGCAAAGCCTGAGACATTACTCAGAGGGACCATTGATGGCCTTGTTGCTATTGTTTTAACCTCAGAAAAGTGCTGGGAAGCGCTTCTGGGTTCTGTACTACAGCATTCTGAGCTTTTCCTACAGTGACCGACCTTTTTCACAGAGGTCTAGACTGGCTGATCTCTTCGCAGGCCTATTAAAGCTTGTGTCCTATAAAAACGTGTGCAAGTTTCGAGGGGTTGATTCTTGGAAGCCCCTGAGTTGGGTAGCATTTATTATCCAAACATCTGTTCATCCAGAAGTATATCCCCTGAAGTAGCTGTAGGCAGCTGCCTGGAGTACCAAACCCTTCAGATCCCAGCATTTGAGCACAGTCCTGGCCACAGAGTTCATCATTGTCTTCCCCAGTCTTCCTCTACTGCACCCTCTGGATCGTGGTGGCAGCCCTTCAGCAGTGGCCTCGGTAGGTGAAGTTGACTGACTTCCCCTGCTGTGTTCCAGGTGCCCATTCCTGCACAGGACCACAGGGGACACCGAGCGCAGGTACCACCTTCGTTACTATAAAACTGGAATCTGCATCCATGAAACAGACTCAAAAGGCAACTGCACCAAAAATGGCCTGCACTGTGCTTTTGCCCATGGCCCACATGACCTCCGCTCCCCTGTTTATGATATCAGGTAGGCCGATGCTGGGCCGAGGGGAGGGGCAGGCAAGGAGATCATCCACTGTTGCTGCTGACTTCAACGAGACGAGATTGATGACACTGTTTCCCATTCTCTCATTCCCTTCCCACCTCTCCGTCCTTTCCTTTTCTCCCAGGGAGCTCCAAGCCATGGAGGCCTTACAGAATGGCCAGACTGCAGTAGAGGGCAGCATAGAAGGCCAGTCAGCTGGGGCTGCAAGTCATGCCATGATAGAAAAAATCCTCAGTGAGGAACCTCGGTGGCAAGGTATAGGCAGCCTCAGGTGGTGATTGCATTCCCCTCTCCATAGCTACCCAATGACTTGGCTTGGAACCACCACTTCTGTTAGGAGAAATCTAGCCCTTTCATCCCATCTGGAAACTTTAAGTATTTATGTGTATAAGTGTTTGACTGTATTTGTGTGCACTGTGTGCACGCTTTATGGATGGTTGTGACCGACTCACTGAACTGAACCCAGTCCTACAAGAACAACAAGTGCTCTTAACCACTTTAGTTCACCTCACCCCTTCATCCCACGCTAAACTTATATTCAAAAGGCACTTATAAGGGAGTTTCCAGACAGAAGGAATTCCCAAGATTCCCTTGGGCTTTCACATAAACACCCTCAACCATGTTTTTTCCCTCCTGTTTGCATACCTGGCCTATAAAGACGTGGCCCCATTCATGTCTTGCATGAGAACCCCAGCTCGGGGATCTTTCTTCCCAGTAGCTGTTCCCTGCACTCTGCTATTGTTGGGGGGCTCTGACTCCATTCCCTGACCCCTACCCTCTGCCCTCTGGCCTTCTGTGCAGAAACTGCTTATGTCCTGGGGAACTATAAGACAGAGCCATGCAAGAAGCCTCCACGACTGTGTCGCCAGGGTTATGCCTGTCCCTACTACCACAACAGCAAGGACCGGCGGCGGAGTCCCCGGAAGCACAAATACAGGTTCTTTGGCCCCAAGAGGCTGCCATGGGAGGGGGAGCGGCCAGGAAAGATTTGTGACTGAGACCACTGCCCCCATGGTTCTCAGGGCGGTGGGAGGGCAAGCCCTGGGAGCTGCAGGGCCCAGTTAGAAAGGGGGGCTGTGGAGGAGACAGAGTGGTGGGAGCCCTGTCCAGTTCTTGCACGAGGCCCATCCATTTCTGAGTCTTTAGGGTGTGTGCCCGTGTAGGACATGTGTGTGGCTGTGGCCTGACTCTTTGGGCTGTCAGAGGTTCAGTGCCTGGCTGAAGGGTGCAAAACTGTGTCTTCCTTGGTGATGTGGCCAGCTGGGCCAGAGGAACAGCCTGACCCAAGTGAGACCCTTCCTCTATAGCTGGTCTTTCCCATTTCTGCATCCGAACTTGTGAGACAGGGAGACCAGAGAGGGGCCCTGCACAAGTATCCAGGTGGCATTGCGCAGGTCACAGTCTCGTCCTCTCTTGCCTCTGTCTGATCCCTTCTCTTTGGTCCAGGTCATCTCCATGTCCAAACGTCAAACACGGGGACGAGTGGGGAGACCCTGGCAAGTGTGAGAATGGGGATGCCTGCCAGTACTGCCACACCCGCACAG
>LOEQ01000587.1:268438-279114 GCA_001685075.1 Bramus lutescens | reverse complement strand
TTATGGCTGTAATCCCAGCCCTCAGGAGGCTGACATCAAACCCAGAGGACCACCGGATGCGGTGTCTTATGGCTGTAATCCCAGCCCTCAGGAGGCTGAGGTGGGAGGGCCAAGAGCTTGAGGCCAGTCTGGGCCACAACAGAAGACTCTGTCTCAAACCAAGCAAACAAACAAAAAACCCCACAGACTTATTTTGGTGTGGCAGGGTCAATCATCAGCCTCCGACATCCCGTACCCACGTCCTCCCTTTCATGAACATCCCATCTGTGAGTGAGACCCTCCAATGAGTACCCAGCCTCCCCCCTACCAACGCGAGAGCATCTATGTGCAACACCTGACTTCATAGCCTCTGCCCTCCTCCCTCGCAGGCTGAGCTGCTGCCTCCCCTCCATCCAAGCTGTGCAGCAGATAGACAAGAACAGGTTATACAACAATGTAAATGAACATGGTTCGCATTTTTAAAAGCCAAACACTAAATGGCATGCTGTATTTGAACAGAAACCGGTTTGGAAGGCTGACTGGAATGCTCGGGCTTCTACCCAGGGCGCTTCCAGGGTGCTGGGTTCATGTGGTCATCCCTGACTGACACAGCATCTCCCCAAGCCTCCAGGGAGGGTTTCCGTGCCTTGCTGAGAAATCTCCCCCTACAGGATATTCCAGACTTCCTTGATGGACCCACCACCCTCGCTAAAGAAACATCAGTGTGTGGGGGTCTCTACTCTGGCCAGGCTTGGTCACACTTTCACCCTCAGGATACCTGAAGGATCTGGGGACCACCCCGGACATGAGAAAACTGAAGCTCAGAAAAGCAACATGTCCAAGGTAACAGAGCCTGTTGTGGAAGAACCAGGATGGGAATCCTGTTTTCTGAGTCTACGGCCCCAGGAGTGTGAGCCTCAGAGCGGGACCCTTTCTTTTCCCAGGCTCTCAGTGCTGCTCACGTACCTCATGGCCGTGGATGCGGTCCTCCAGGTCTGTCAGCGGAGTAGACCGGTTCAGCGGTGTCCGAGCCCAGGTCAGCACCTGCTTCTCTATCTTTTCCAGGTCCCCATCCAGCTGGGTCATCTGTGTCAGGAGTTGCTGAGCCTGTGGGTCAGCTGGAGCTGAGCCTGCTGGAGCTGGGGGCAGAAGTGCCAGTGAGGGTTCAGGCCTACCTGTCTGCCTAAAATGGGCTCTTCCTGGGTGTCTGCAGGGTATGGAGGACCTGGAGGATGGACTGGGCCTAGAGATGGAGTACCGCCTACTGCCATGGCCCTCCCATCAGGCCCCTCCCTGGCCATCCTCTGGTACCCTGCTGGCCAGGCCGTAAGGGTTCTACCACAGCATTCTTAAGACGGCTCTTCACCATAGACAGTCTCTGCTTCAGGGTCTGCAGCTCTGTGGCCAGCCTGGAATGAGGAGATGAGAGAAGTGTGTCTCTCTACCTGGCCAGCCCTAGCTCCCACTGCCTCAGGGGAAACATGGGGCTTGGTGCCTGTGGGCATCTTGGGGTGAGCCACCTGGAGGCCTTGGCTACAGCATCAGGGTCTGGTGCTGGGATCCAGAGGCAGGCAGCGGGGGCGCTCTTGGTCTCTCCTCCGGGGCCCTGAACCACCCACGTGTACGGGTCAGCATTGTCCTTGAGTGTGTACTGCTCTCCCCGAAGCAGCTGCACCTGAGGGAGAGGAGAGGGGCTCCTGTGGGACCAAGGATGGATAGGAGCTGGAGAGATGGCTAGGGTCAAGACGGGTAGGTGCTGGGGACAGGCGTGGGATCAGCTGCTGGAACGGGAGCTGGAGGAGGGGTGGGAGGGGTTGGGGTAAGGACAAGGACAGATCAGAGGGGGGACAGACTGAAGAGGGGGNCTGTCACAGCCAGCTGCTTCTCCTCTGCCTGTGGGGAACCCAGGGAGCAGGAGCTCAGGTCAGGCTGCAATGGAAGCCACCTGCCCGCTTTCTATCTCCCAAGAGGGGTGTGGCCTCCATCAGGGGAGAAGTCTCAATCAGAGTGGCTGTGGATCTATGAGGATAAAGACGCTGCCTAGTACCACACAGGCCAGAGCTCCCCCAGGCTTCTCTGGTCACATTACAGGTGGCATACTGAAGTGTAGTAAGGTCAAGGCTTCTGCTGGCTCAGTCCTTCTCCTGGGGGCCTTGGGGCTGAACTGGGGACCTCTTTTCTGGAGTCAGCTCCATGCCCAGAAGCAGGATGCAGATGGTCCAGTGGAGCTGGGTGGGGACATCTTACCTCCAGCTGTAGCAGGAGCTCTGTGGCAGAGCCAGAGGAGTCCCCAGCCACGAGGCCGTACTTGGTGTCCAGGTTGGAGTTGAGCTTTGCCAGGGTCTGGTTGGCAGAGTCCGCCTCTTCCTGGAACTAAGGTCGCCCAGAGAGTCAAGGGCAGAGCCAGGGAAAACCTGCTACCCCCGAACCCTGCAAAGTAGCTGGAGCCCTGACCAGGCTAAACTCACTCAAGTCGGGCTAAACCGAGCCAGCTATGCTCAAACCAGCTTAAAACAAAAACAGGCTAAATCTCAATCAGCTAAACGAACACCAGCCACAGCTACCCAGGCACTGGAACCTTTTTAAAAGGGAGTGTCCACAAACGGGGCATTTTTGGTTCGTTGAAAATAGCTTTTTAGTGTGTCATAAGACAATATGCTGTTTCTTTGTACTCAGGGCTCTGGTACATGCTGTCTTCTAATACTGAGCTGCATCCCTAGCTAGTTATCTTCTTCCTCTTCCTCATCTTTTTTCTTGAGATAGAGTCTCAGTAAGTAGCCCAGGCTAGCCTCAGTAAGTAGCACAGGCTAGCCTCAGGCTTGTCATCCCTGCTTTCTGCTCCCTGAGTGCCCTTTCTGTCACCGTCATCACCCTAGACCCCGCCTGCTATTTTATTATTATTCAAAAACAAAACAAAACAGGGTTTCTTTGTGTAGCCTTGGCTGTCCTAAAACTAGTTGTGTAGACCAGGCTGGTTTCAAACTCTCAGAGATCCGCCTGCCTCTGCCTCCCAAGTGCTGAGATTAAAGGTGTGTGCCACCACCGCCCAGCTACTGGTAATTTTTTGAGACAGGGTCTTACTATGTAGTCTTGGTTAGTGTCAAACTTGCTAGGGAGTCTAGGCTGTCCTGGAACTGATAGAGATCCTCCTGCCTCTGACCTCCCCAAGCACCTGCACTCATCTGCACATATTCAGACTCAGACATACATAGAACAAGTTTTTAAAAAGGGGGAGCTGGTGAGATGGCTCAGCAGTTGAGAGCACCGCACCGACTGCTCATCCAAAGGACCTAGGTTCAATTCTCAGCACCCTCGTGGCAGCTCACAACTGTCTGAAATCCAGTTCCAGCATATCCAACACCCTTATACAGACGTGCATGCAGGCAAAACACCAAAGCAAAGGAAATAAAAATAAATATATACAAAAAAAGGGAAAAGGAACCTAAGAGCGGGTGATACAGCTTGGTATAGGGCATGTAGAGAGGCCCGGGTTCAATCCCTAGCACCATATTAACTAAGTGTGATGGCGCATGCCTTAATGCTAGCCAGCACTTAAGAGGATCAGAAGTCCATAGTCATCCTCAGCCATAGAGTGAATCTGAAGTCAGCCCGGGTTTCATAAGATATTGTCTCAAAAACAATTATTTTAAGAATTAGAAAATAAACTCGCAAGGGGTGAATGTAGTCTTGACATCATTCCCTACGGGCTGCAGGCTCAACACCACGGTTCTGTCTTTAATAAACTCGCTAGGGGTAAATGTAGTCTTGACATCATTCCCTACGGGCTGCAGGCTCAACGCCACGGTTCTGTCTTTGCAGTGGGCTCTGTATTCTGTGCTGCCCTAAGCCCCTCCCTGCAGCACCACCCTGGTCCCCAGCCACAGGCTCACCCTGCGGTAGTCTTCCACATGCTGCAGCTGGCTCTCCTGGCAGATGCAAAGGTTCAGGAAATTCTGCCACTCCATCTTGAGCGCCTCCTGGTGGACCTGAGGCACAGCAGGGTGAGCTCTGGGGTCTCGCCACACCCACCAGCCCTCCGCTCCGTTCGGGGGGCTCGCGGGCGGGACCTCCACACCTGAATGGGTCCGATGGCTGGGTGGCCAAGTTCCACCATGCGTTCTGCGTCATCCTCCAGCTGGTTTATATTGTGCTCCTGGGCCAGCAGTTCGTGCTCCTTGAAGTGCTAGAGACGGTTGAAGTGCGGACAGCCATCAGCAATAAGATAGCCCTAGACACCCCCACTGCCTGGGCCTGTCCCCACGGACCTCATACTCTCGCCTCACACCCGTGGGGTCAGGCATGAGGTCACTCCAATCCTGCTGCAGGATGCGGCCTTGCTGCTCCGCCAGGGCGCTCAGCTGCCGAGTGCAGCCCTGCAGGTGTGTGTACAAGCTGCCCAGACTCTGTCGCCGCCATGAGGCCGCCTTCTGTGCTCAGGAGAGAAGGTGACAGAGGTGGTATCGGTGACCCCAGGAAGGGTCCAGGTAAGGAGGTCCCCCCAACCGCGGCATCCAGGCCTAGTCCATCTCCCAGCTCACCAGCAGGTCACGGTATTGGTTCCTGATGTTGGTTGCATCCTGCCTCAACCAAGGAGAGAAACAGGACCAGTGAGAAGCAGGGTGTAGGGTGATACCCCCCCCAGCATCTGAACCGCTTCCACCAACATCTCTCCCTTGAAGGCCAGCAGATCTCGCCTGGCACACCAGGCCAGATAGGGATGCACTCACAGGTCCCACCAGGGTCCGCAGCTGCTGCCCGTAAGCCTCGATCTCCCTCTGTAGGATGTTGTGCTCGGCTATCTGCTGTTCCAGCTCCGCCATCCCAGGCCCGTACTGGCCCTCACAGACCAGTTTCTGCGGAAGAGCCCAGTCCTCAGTCCCACCAGGAAGGCCTGGGTTCCTGCGGCTCAGAGAACAATTCCCCACCCTATCCCCGCAGCCACTGGTACCCTCCCCACAGCAGGAGAACCAGGGTTAACCACAGAAGCAAAGAACAGACAGGCCAGGTGAGCAGCCTGAATGAATGGCAGCTCTTCCCCACAGCAGGGACACGCCATTCTCATGTGGCCATCAGGACTAAGCTCTGAGACACTGGTTCTCAGAACTCAGGTCCTACACTGTGTTTTCTGTATCCCGAAACCTCAGCAAGAGCTGCCTGGATGTGGCCAGCCGGACCCAGGACCTGCCCTTCCCCACGGTCCCTGGTTGTCATCACAATGCATCAAATGAAACCACTCAGCATCCCGTGGCTTGGTGTGTCCACAGCCCATCCTACCCCACTCCTCCAGGCAAGAGCCTTGTGCCTTCCTGGGAGGTCCTCGCTCCTCACTGTGACCCACCCAAGTCCTCCCAACTCTCAGTGGCTTCTGCAGGAAGCCTTCCCTTATGCTGCCTGCCCTGCTGGCTCCCCTCTAGATTCCCGAGCTAGCCCCAGGTTCAAATTCAAAGCCCCAAGGAAACACATTCTGTCTTGCTCTCTGACCGCATTGGGTGTGGGTTTGAGATCCTCAAGAATGCATTGATACATGGGCGCCCCAACCTGTTTCTGCTCCAACACACGCGCCCAGTCGACCCTGGGCCCCACATCCGGCGGCAACACCATCTTCTCATACAGGGCGCGATACTCTGCACACTCCTGGGTCACCCCAAGCACGTCGACGAACTACGACGGTTCCTCATGCCACCAGGTCAGAGCTGGGCTGGGTTCTCTGGGGACCCCCACGCTTCCATTGTGAGGCCCAGCTTACTTACTCCTTCTCAATCTCCTCAGCCTGAGGGTGCTTGAGCCGCCGAGCCTTGTCTACATCCAGGAAAAGATCTTTGAGTAGCACCTCGGCCTCCTTCAGGTTGCGGCCAGTCTCCTGCTGGTGCTCCAAAGCCTGGTTCTGCTCGCTGTTCTGCCGGTCCTGGTGTGAGACACAGAGCCGCGTGCAGGGCCCAAAGCCTCACATCCATGTTTTTTGTTGACCTGCCCCTGCTGGAATGAACCCCACCCCCACTTCGGCCGTGGGACCATGGGTGCACCAGACCACCTTGGGGACCACCAAGCAGAGAGCTAGGGCATCTGTGTGGCAGGTGACAAGGACACCTAGGTCAGATAGCAAAGGATCCCTCTATTTTATTCCCGAAGTAGCAAGTGTGACGTAGAAAGAAAGTCGAGCCTTCCCTGCGACTGGAGTGGGCTTCAGATGGTTGAGGGCTAGGCAGGCCTTCTGGGGACCCCTAGGCATTGACTCTGGGCCTCTGTGCCCCCCAAGTCCCTGGTGCAGGGTCCTTACTTGTTGTAATCTCTTCTGAGTCTCCAAAATGTCCCTCTCCACTTGGTCAGCGTTGGCTTGCATGCGGGAGATGAGCAGAGCCAGCTCCTGGGTCGCAGCCCTGGAGGGTGACCAGGGATAGAAGATAGAATTTTATGGGAAGGCACTCTGTGTCTGCCATGTGGGACCTCCCCTGTCCTCCCACAGGGAAGAGTCCATAGTCTGAGCTCTGAGGTGCTCAGCCCTAGACAGGGGTGAGGGTACTGTCCCCTGTCCCCTGCAGAGGATTTGGAAAGTGACAGTCCAGGGCCATGTGCTGCTACAAAGCATGCATATATACCTCAATCACTCCAAACCCTGTCCAACTACCTGCCTGCTTCCTGGGGTGGGTAGGGAGGTGGCCCAGGGAGAAAGTCAATTACCTAAGACAGCCCAGTTGGCTTCAAGAGGCACAGCTGAGCATGTCCCCACCCCAACTTCCTGCCATTCCAGCCTCGTCTGCCCCTACCATTCTTCTTGCCCAAGGGACTTCAGCAGTATGGAGACTTTAGTGACTCCCTGGAGGAACCAGTGTTGGGACAGAGAGAGGCCACGAGATGGCTGGGGTACCCTGATATCCTCCAGAGACTGAAGAGCCAGGCCTCTGACCTGCTTTGCCCTTTAGCACAGCATCAGGGAGCCTGTTGTTCTGACCCTCACAGCCCCACCCCCTGCCGCCCCAGCTTCTTCCCTAGGCCTCCTTCAGTGTCCTCCACTGAGCTCTGCAGAGCTCCTACTGTGAGCTTGCCCTCTGAGGGAGAGGAGCAGGCAGACTTGGAAAGCCATCCACTAGGGCTTCTTGTGCATGGCACCCTGCAGGAGTCACAGTCCAGGGAACCCAGAAGTGTTAGCTGAGCTGCACATGGACCCTCATAGGGCAGTGCCTGTGAAGACACAGCCATCTGAGAAGTCTGTGGCCAAGAAGGCCTGGGTTTGGTGCTCCTTGCCAGTACACGGTACATAGTCGTGGTAGGTTTGGTCATCCTGCCTCTGCCTCCTGAGGGGCTGAATTCACAGGGATATGCTTCCACATCTGGCTTTACTTATTACTGTTATTTCTATTATTATTATTATTATCCTTAAAAATACAAACAACAACAAGAACCCAAAAGAACCGAGTCTTATTCTGTAGCCCAGGCTGGCCTGGAACTCACCATGCCTGGCCCCAAACACAGAGTTCTCATTGGCATTTGAAGAATTAAGCCATGAGAAACACCCAGTTCAGACCCTTACAGTTAGCACCCAGGACATATTGTTTTATTTTTATGTGTATATATGTTTTGCCTACATCTGTGTACCATGGGCGTGCCTGGGGCCAGTGGAGATCAGACAAGGATGCTGTGGACCTGAAGTTACAGGTGTTTATGAATGTTGGAGCTGGGATTCAAACCCAGGTTGAGACAGGATCTTACTGTGTAGCCCGAGCTGTCCTGGAATTCACTATGTAGACCAGGTTAGCCTCCAACTCACAGATCCTCTTTGTCTCTGTCTCCTGAGTGCTGGGATTGAAGGCATGCACCGCTACCACCACTACCACCCAGCTAACCTGTACTGATACGAACACCTTGAAGGTAGGGACATCACTATTTCTCTTGCAGGGCATCCCTAGAGCCTAGGGCAGTCCTGGCACACCACGGGTCCTCAATAAAGAAGAGCTAAATGAGTAGGCACCTCTGAGGGGAACAAGGAGCCCTCGGGGGAGGGGGGCGTGTGAATAGAGCTACAGAAGTCTGGAAGGCAAGGCCAGGAGGCTTCCGGAACTCCAGGGAGCACCCAGCCTCAGGTTGGGTCTCCCAAGAGAATGCTTCCACTGGGAACCGTGCATTCCACCCTGGGCTGGGCTCAGTGCCTCGTTGGGACAGGTCAGTCTAGTGAGAGTCTTTACCACTGTCTTTCCTGTCCGCCCAGATGCCCAGCCTCTTGGTTGTCACCCTGATCCCTATCGAGGTAATGGGACTTCAGCCTTTCATCTTATCTTGACACCTCTGCACCCCAACACCTGACTCCAGGCAGGCTGCCACCTCCTCCTACAGAGGGCTTGAGGCCAGTGAGAGGGAAGAACATGGCCAAGTCTCTTTGCAGAGAGCTGGCGATGGGAGCGTGGTGCCACCTCCTCTCACCCCCATGAAAAAGGCCTCCTGACTCTTCACAGCCAAGACCCAGGGCTGGAACCTGGGGAAAAGTGTGTTAGGTGGGGGATGTAGCCCAGCCCAGAAATCCTTCTCTTGAGCTTCTTGGTCCTGCCCATCCTGGGCCCACGCTCCAGGACTTATCCAGTCCAGTGGATCATCAGAGTGGCAAACAGGGAGCCAGACTCTGAAGTTCCCAGTCACCTTGTCCAGCACCTCTGCAAGGCCACCCTCCACCTATGCCTCCCATCGCACCCCAACCAGCAAGAGAATGTGGGCGGCAGCAGACTATCCATCCCTTGCTCAGCCTGGGCTGGAAGCAGGAGCACTTGGCCTCAGGACAGCCAATGCCAGAACTGGGCTCCCAGGTAGCTGGGATACCAGGGCCCTGCACCACCCTGATCCCAGCAGCGCTACCCAGGGCCCCCCGCTCACCGATTGTGCTTGTTGGGGGAGCCCTTAGGGGACCCCTTGGCTGGGGAGCCTTTGGGGGACCCCTTCCCCTGGGAGCCTTTGCTCAGTCCCTTGAACATGGTGGTGAAGCAGGTACTGGCTCAGGCTGGGCTCTCCTGGCAGGAGGGCGGGAAGGCGACGCACGTCCTTGCTGGCTGCTAGCCGGGCTCTGGAGAGGTGGGGCGGCGGTCGGGGATGGCAGTTTCTGGGAGGCCCCTCCCTGCAGGTGTGGTGTCTCGACCAGGCCCGGCCCGCGCATGCCCCAGCGCCCGNACAGCCCAGGGGCGGGGCGCCAGCGCGACTCCCACGGAGGTTTGGACTTGTTAGACCCACACGCCCAGCTAAAGAGCAATGGTCACACCCAGGTGGGGAAGTGGCCGGAGCAAGGCTAAACAGACCGACCTAAGCACATAGGAAGGCGATGGCTCAGCGGGTCCTAGAACTGGGCTTAGCCAACACCGGGGCCCCTTGCACAGAGTTCCACTACCAGCCAGGCCCCCACCCATAGCTCGGGAGAGGGAGAGGTGGGGCCACCGGGGCCTTACTCTGTCTCCCACAGGGAAGCTGGGAGATAGTCACACCAGGCAGTTTTTTTCTCTCTTTTAAATTTGAGACAGGCTCTTGCTGTGTAGCCCAAGCTGGCAATCAACCTTCCTGCCTCAGACTGGGTGCTGTGATTACAGATGTGCGCCGCCATCACTGCTCACACCTAATGTTTTAAAAATGTAGGTGCTACCCAGCTGTTTCCCCATGGGCCCCCACAGCTCCATGCATGGTTAGGACCCACGGAAGATTCTAATGCTAGCCTCAGGGAGGCCAGGCTACCCACTGCACACCTTCCCCCATCACTACCCGAATTGGTCATCCCTACAGCTAAGCCTCAGCAGAGGTCACCAAAAAGTTCATGGTACCCTGGTTGCTCCTCTGTCCGGTTTCCTGGTAGAAAAGCCACTGAGTGACCCTTGTGGTTTCTGCCAAGTCAGGCTGAGTGTCGGATTATCGCACTGATTTAGTGGCTTTTCCTCACATCAAGGGCAATTTCTAGCAGGGCCTCAGGGCAGCGGAGGAGGCCCAGTCATCTCTTGGCTACATCTCACCGAGAAGCTACTGAATTTGGCCACCGAACTAGAGAGGAAGATTCAATTTTTGTTCCTGAAGAGGTTGATAGCGGCAATGGGTGTGTGCGTGCGTGTGTGTGCGTGTGTGCGCGCGTGTGTGCGTGCGTGTGTGCGCGTGCGTGTGTGTGCTGTGTGTGTGTGAAGGCCACAGGAGGCCCTTGCCAGAGCAAACAGCCACAGGAAACAAGGTGGCCCACAACATCATCTGCTCTAGGTACAAAATAGCATGATTAGGGAGATGGCACCAGGGATACGAGCCACCCAGCCTCTGTCCCAGCCCTCCCCTACTTTAATCCGCTGATAGTTTCCTGCCAAACACTAATGTCCCCGCCTGCAATCAGCTCACAAGGGACCATCTAAGTGACTGCATGGCCCAGAGGTCTGCGCTAACTACCACCTTTCTCTCGGACCTGTGTCTACACAGCGGTCGTCACCCTTGAGACAGGGCCCAGGAGGTAGTGGCTGTGGGAGGTGGGGTGGGGTGGTAGACGGTACCAGGGCCAGCTGGTCTGTGCCCCAGAGCTCCACTCCTCTGCGGAAGCCCTCCAGGCAACAGATGGGCACTGTGGGGCCGGTGTGTGCCCAAGGCTCAGGGGCTAATTGACTCATTGCAAGAAAAAACAAGAGCTGACTCCCTCATGACTGTAGGATCAAATTAGATGGCTCCCAGCTGAGGGCTGGCCAGTGCAGGCAGGTCTGCTG
>LOEQ01000587.1:247371-258501 GCA_001685075.1 Bramus lutescens | reverse complement strand
CTGCTGGCTGCCTGCAGAGGAGGCGGTTCCCAAGGACGGTGGCAACTAGAGGCCAGCAAGGGAGCAATGCTGATCTGATCCAACGGGAACCCTCATTCACCGTTGCCTACATGTCTAAGACACAACTGTTTATCCATCCCTAATCAATCATTCACCGTTGCCTACATGTCTAAGACACAACTATTTATCCATCCTTAGTCATCTCTTTTCAACAACCAAACCAAAATTTATGGGGCCCAACAGAACCTTAGTTTTGCCCCTGATGAACAATGGCAGGGCGCCCTAGGGAGTCCAAGAGCATGCGAGCCAGTGAAAGATAAGGGTGTGCACATGCTCCTCTGCCGTCTGCCTAGATCCCTGGCCTTGGTGAGCGTCCACTTCTGAGTGAGTCACACCTGGCCTCATCTCAGGAACTGAGATGCCCAGCTTCATCCCGCTCAGCTTGGGTTCCCTGAACTGGCTGTTCTAGTCTGCCAATGCCCTTTCCAATGCTTGGCTCTTCCAGTGCTTCCACTGGGAGGGAAGAAGAGAAGGGAAGGCCAAAGTCTCCCAGAAATGCAGATGAAGAACTCTGAAACTACTGCTGCCATCTTTGCTGGGCGCTCCCTGTAAAACTCCCTGTGAACACCGAGCATCCTCCAATGACCGTGTGTCCCACAGGGCAGCACAGGCTGTGAAGATTACCACTGGGACACACAGCAGAACCCCGCTCATCCTGAAGGACATTACCTGTAAGCTTTGAACACCAGGGTCTTGAGGCTTATCTCTTTCTGGAAGGTTCTATCCTCTTCTAAGCCAGGAAGCTGCAGCAATTCCACCAGATTCTGTACAACAGATATAACAAGAAAATCCATGAGGGGAGTCTCAGAGTGATCCTGACAGAAGACCTTCCAGGGACAGACAAGGGCAGAGACAGAGTCCACACTAAAATAGTAGGAATCAGGAAAGTGACCCAGCAGCAGCGGGCCTGGCATCCCTCTGGTCCCCACACCAAAAGCGCATTTGTCCTTTACCACTCAATGCCTTTCTCCAACCTTCAGAGACTCCTCAGAACACACAGACCAGAAAACCTTTAGATCGTCCACTGCACGTTAGACTGGTCCACTCATCAGGCAGTTGGTGTGTGTATGCATACACCTACATGTATGGACACGTGTGTGCAAGTGCACATGGAGGGCAGAAGTCAGCATCAGGCATCTTTCTCAACTCTTCTCTATTTTTCTTTTTGTTTTTATGTTTTGTTTTTCTTTTTTTTCTTTCAAGACAGGGTTTCTCCGGGTAACAGCCCTGGCTCTCCTGGCATTCACTCTGTAAACCAGGCTGTCTTCGAACTCAAAGAGATCTACCTGCTTCTGGTTCCCAAGTGCTGAGATTAAAGGTGTGCGCCACCTGCATCTGGCTTCTTTTTCTTGAGACAAGGTCTATTATGTAGCCCTGGCAGTCCTGGAACTCACTATGTCGACAGACCCAGCTGGCATCAGCCACAAACTAACAGATCCACCTGCCTCTACCTCCCAAGTGCTGAGATTAAAGGCCCAGCACCGTTTTTTTTTTTTTTTAAATGCTTTAGTTTTATTTATGTGCATGTGTGTTTGTGAATGCCACCTGTTCAGGTGCCCAAAGAGACCAGAGAAAGAGGAGTCAGATCCCCAGGAGCTGGAGCTACAGACAACTGTGACTGAGGTTGTGACCTGAGTTCTGGGACCCAAACTCAGGTTTTCTGCAGAGGACTAAAGACACAGAGTCTGCTGACCTTGAACTCACAGTTTGCATGGGCACCCCAGTGTCAGGATCTCAGTGTGACTCACCATGCCTGGCCAATGTGTAACAAGCTTACTAACTGACCAACTCTCAGCCCGTGACACAGTATGGATTCAGTCTCTGGATGCCTTCAGACCTTTGGAAAGCACTTAGTGAACGCCTGTGGGTGCATTTATCACCTCAAAATGCCTGAAATATGGAGCACGAGGCTTCTGATTACTCCAAGACCTTTTTTTGCCTTCTGCTAGTCACTCGTGGCTCTCAACAGCCCTTCACTACCCAAATCATTTTGTGTTCAAGATAGCAGAGGGCAGGCTGCCTTTCCAGGCCCCAAGGGTTACCTGCAGAATTATGTCATAGAGCCGGATGAGGTCCTGAGGCCTGGGAGAGCGCTTGCTGTCATCTTCTGGCTGTTGCTGCAGCAGAGCCCTGTGCAGGCCTTTAGCCATGTTCTCGTTCCGCCTGATGGCTGTTGACAGCTTGATGTAGGTCAGGTAGCTGCAATGCACATGCCAGTCACATTCTGAGACTGGGGACTGACCTGGGGCATGGGGGTGGGGCTAGGGGCCACACAGAGTTATCTGACCCTTCACACCCTTTCCCAAGGTCTCAGAGGAGGGTCAGAAGTCCCTCGCCGTCGGTCAGTGCACGTGGCCCCACTCTAAGAGGCTAAGCATGGATGAGAAGGAGAAAGCACTGTGGACACAGCTCAGAGGAGCGTGTGCAGAGCCGGGGAGACTACAGCCACAGTGGGCATAAAAGAGACCAAGTCAAGAATAGCAACATTTTGAGAGATAACAAGTAAATAGGTAAAGAATGTTAAAATAACTGAAAAAAAATTGAATTTGAGAAATAGGTGAGGTTAGGA
Source organism: Bramus lutescens (assembly GCA_001685075.1). Classification (NCBI taxonomy): domain Eukaryota; kingdom Metazoa; phylum Chordata; class Mammalia; order Rodentia; family Cricetidae; genus Bramus; species Bramus lutescens. The sequence continues at coordinate 255,872 of LOEQ01000587.1, read as the reverse complement.
GAGAAATTTTCCTAAAAGTAGTTATTATACACAAGTAAGTATAGGTTTACAAAGTTCCATGAAAATACAAAAGGTACTTGATTCCTGACTCATCATTTTTACACCAAAGCTGCCTTCCACACACCCTGAACCAGCCACCTCTGAAGGTGGGAAGGTGACTTCAGGGCAAGGGCTTCATTGTTCCTTGTCCTCGGTCAGCCTGAGAGGCCCTGCTCCAGGTCAGGAGGTGAGCTCAGCTCTGACGCTGGGCTCCACACACAGGTGTGGAGCTCTCCAGGAGCCTCTTTCTCCTCAGGCTGATTAAACAGGATAACATCAAACAGGATAACATCTATGGACCAACCTTGTGTGATAACCAAGGACAGGAGTCATCTGACAGTCAACTGACAATCACAAATACCAAACTCCCAAGACTGGAGATCAAGTGTGACAAGGGATGTGAGAGAGAGACAGAGAGAGTGTGTGTGCATATGAGCGCTTGTGTTTGGTGTGGGGGCCTAAGGCAGGCATGCTAGGCAAACCTTGTCACTGAGTTACACCCTGCTGGGCCTCTGGTAGTTGAGTATTTATGAGAAGCATCCATTACTTTCAACAGAGTCTCTCAATAAACTCCAACTCTGCTGAAACAAAACAACAACCAAAAACAGGGAGAGGAAGGGCTGAAGACAAGGACTACAGTTACTGTGTAAGTTCTAAGCAGTCAGCAAACAACTTAGAGATTTCAAGGTCACAAACAAAGGGAAGTTGGGTGAGAAGTGGAATTTTCAAGTAATATATCATTGTGTTTTTCTTAAGGATACTCCTCTTTTTTCTCTGAGATGAAGCAGCAAGGCTCTGTGTGCTCTTCTGAGACTTGATGGCCCTACACATCTTTCAAAAAACATATCCAAAAACCTTACAAAGAACAAGGTAACTATTTCAAAGAGAAAGAAAAATGAAGCTGACAAGAGAATTGAATCATGCGCATGAAAGAGCAAAAGGGGCCAGCACACTGGCTCAGGTCTGCAAGCCAGCTCCTGGGAGGCTGACAGGGAAGGACTGCTGGGAGTCAGAGGCAGGTCTGCGTGCAAAGCGAGCTCCAGGCCAGGCTGGGCTGTGTACAAAGGCTGTTTCTAAAGCTAAACAAACAAACAAGTAGAAGAAAAGCAGCAATCTTACAAGAACATAAGCAAGCAGTTTGACACAGCCCTGCCCAGGGCACATCTGTTGCTGTGCGGCAGGAGCAGCAAACACACAGTGGGACTGAAAAGGCCACAGACCACAGACGGATGGACAATGACCAAGAGCACAGGAAAAAGCCAGGCAGACTCTGGATTGACGCAGAGGTGCAGGTGGAATTAAGTTGAGCTGAGATGCTCAGAACAGTGGAGAGTCTGGGAGGCAGAGGAAAGGGAGCTCTAGGTCACAGCAGCTCCAGAGGGACCGGCTGAGGCTGGGGCAGTGCGCTTCAGGCCTCACATTCCATGCAGAAGATTGAGGAGGGGAATTTGTTATAGCTAAAGAAGCTCCATTTGATGCTAGCCAACTAAGTTGGTATCCACCAGCTGTTTGTCTCCAGTCCTTGGAAGGTAAGTCCTTCCCAGTAATCCTGACTCAGTGACCCCTCAAAATGTACAGCCGTGATTGTCTACTTGTTAGAAGTGCTTTTGCTTCTGTAACTTGCTTACAGCGACCTAGAGACTGTTCTGAGTTGCCTTAGCCACTGAATTTGTCAGAACAGAAGAGTTTTTACTTGCTTGCATAGATATCGAAGGCCTTTGTGTGGTTTTCCCCTTTAAAAGTCCTCCCTCACACCCCTCCTTCACAGCAATCTCAAACTTGGCTCAGAGACTGTTGGTCTTGCTAGCATCTAATAAATCTTTTAATTATAACTGGATTGAGTCTATGGTCTGTTCCCTGCGGTCAAACTCCATAACAGAGTCTCAAGAGTTTGAGGCTGGCCTAGGCTACCAGTGAGATCCTGCACACACACACAAAAACAAACAAACAAAAATAACACACCCACACAATGGATTAATTAGCTAGCAAAGGTGCTGGCTACACAAACCTGAACCCCTGTATTCCTTCCTGGAACCCACAGAAAGGTGGGAGGAGAGAACCAGCTTCACAAAGTGTCCTCTGACCTTACATGCATGAACCCCCACAAACTCATCAAGCATGCACACAATTTTAAAAAAGTGAGAGCTGGGGAGATGGATCTGTGGTTAAGAGCATTGGCTGCTCTTTCAGAGGACCCAGGTTCAATTCCTAACACCCACATGGCAGCTCACAACCTTCTGTAACTCCAGATCTAGAGGATCCAACACACACAGACATACATCCAGGTCAGACACCAATGCATGCATGTTTATATATATATATATAACATATATATATTATATATATATAAACACAAAACCAAACCAAAAGGCCCATTCACTGCCCCAGAGCTTTAAACAGAACCAAGCAAACAAGATCAAACTAAACAGCCGCCAAGGCCGACTAGCTTAAGTGCTCTCTCGTGAGCAACACAGGCACCTACTGAACGAGACAGAGAGGTATATGCAAATCCATGAAACTTTCTATTAAAAAAAAAAGAGAAAGCTGGGTGGTGGTGGTGTTGCACGCCTTTAATTTTAATCCCAGCACTTGGGAGGCAGAGGCAGGTGGATTTCTTTTTTCTTTCTTTTTTTTTTTTCTGGTTTTTCGAGAGTCCCAAAGAGACATCGAAACCTCCCTGTCCTGGAACTAGCTCTTATAGACCAGGTTGACCTCAAACTCACAAAGATCCACCTGTCTCTGCCTCCTGAGTGCTGGAATAAAAGATATGTGCTACCACCGCCTGGCAAGCAGGTGGATTTCTATGAGTTCAAGACCAGCCTGGCTCTAGAGATAGATCTTCAGTTAGGAGCACTGGCTGCTCTTGATTCCCAGCACCCACTCTGCAACACAGCGGCTCACATCCAGTTCCAGCGGATCCCCTCTTCTGGCCTCCACAGGCACAGGGACACACACGATGCACAGATACACACGCAGGTACCCATACACATAAAATGAAAATCTAAATTGGCATAAACACACAGAAGTCAGCTGCCCCTCACCTGTGCAGGTACTGGAGATTAGAGACCTTTCCCGACTCGCCATCAAGGGTGTAATCTCTCTGTTTCTGAAAAGGTAAAGAAGGCAAAAGTAAAACCCACAAATTCAAGTGTCGCACCCTCAGACATTACAACATGACAAGATTACCCAGCTGCCTTGAGTGACAGAATGCTGAGCAACAGCCAGTTGAGGGCTCCTGTCCTCTGTTCAGTGTTTTACCCCAAACACTCCGATCAGAGCCCCCAGGTGTGGGGCCTCACACCTGCAATCCTAGCTATGCATGAGACTGAGAAAGGAAGAGCCCAAGTCTGTTCACAGTCTAGGACACCCAATGAGTGCTGGCTCAAACTAGCAAACACAAACAAAAACCCAGAGACTTGCCTAGCATGCACAAGACCCTGGCTCAGTGTGTAGAACCATGAGACCACGGCACCACAGAGGGTCCTTTCAGACCCAAAGTCAGCTATCCCCTGGCTACCCCGTTCTGTCACAGCTAGAGGGAACAGCCCCAGCGCAATCTGCATCCTTAACCGCCAGCATCTGTGGAGATGTTGCCGCATGTGGTAGAAGAGACTTGCAGGTGTGAATATTTAAGTGTTTTTCAATTACCCAACTGGCAATCCTCCTGCCTCTGTCTGCAGAATGTTACAATTGTGCAGCACCTCACCTTTATGGCCATCTCTGTGTAAGTTAAAATGCTGTGCAAGAGCCAGTGTAAAGCAGTCATGGCTACAACCTCTGCAAGCCCAGCTCTGCAAAGGCTGAGGCAGGGAACAAGAGCTAGACTGTGGTGACCCAGAGATATAAAATGGTTCTTAGGTTTTCAGTCCAGATGCCTAAACAGATCACACCATTGGAAAAGGAGAGCACCACACCCCAGGAGGGCTCCTGGAGACAAGAGGCTGAAAATGTGGGATGATCACTATGAAGAACAGGCCATGAGAATGAAGTCATAAACCTGGAGCCCAGAGGCCTCTGTTGTTACTAAGCTGATCACATCTGCAAACGCCCCAAAGGCTAATGGTGATGCATGGACCCTGGGCCACCCTGAGGACAGGACAGACCGGGAGGATGCAGCAGCAGGTAGGAGATGGTCTCACCTGATCAGGCTTGAGCTCTTCCCGCACGGCCTGCAGGGCATCTCGGCACTCACTGAGCATGGACTCGAACAGCCTCTCCTTTGTTTCTTCGCTTTCAGCCTAAACAGTGGCAAATGCAGCAAAAGACCGTTCTGAGCAAAACGGAGGAGGGCACGGTAGTAATATGATTCTCCCACCACACTTACACACTTACCTGACCCAAGATAGCCTTAGAGTTTTATTTTATTTTAAATAATGTATATATGTGCTTGTCTGTGTACGTACAGGAGTTCAGGTGCCCATGGAGGCCAGACGGCATCAGATCCCCTGGAGCTAGAGTTGCGAGCCACTTAAAACTTGCGATCTTAACTCCAGCCTCGTGAATCCCTTAGCGTGTCACTTGTGCATATGATGCTCTTATCCTCCATATACTACGATGGAAACTACACTGGAAAAGTGAACACGCTCAAGAGAGCCATGTCTGCAGGCGTCACCTCAAGCTGCCAGGGCCCTGTGCTTGGAGTGTCTCCCCATCACAGAACGCACCTCCAATGATTCTGCGAAGGCTGTCACCTAGTGCCCCTGGGGGAGTCTAAAGACCCCTCCCCAGGATGCTGTTTCCTCACACTGAGGAAACACAGAGCAGATGTCTCTCCTCCTTCTGTTGTCAAGCTGCTGCATGTCAACAGAACTGCTCTTTTATTGCTACAATGCCTTCCCTAGACAAAAACATCCCTCCCTCCACTGGTCCCAGTGACCAACACATGTACAACTAACTCCACTGTTCACTCTGGAGAACCAATGAGTTTATCTGGCTTACAGATCAATGAGGGTGAGGGAGCACAGGCAGGAACAGGTGACCTTAAAGTCTCCCACTGGGAGGCTTGCGCCCAACAGGGGTAATGGCTCTCCTAAGCCTGTGCAGATGGCGTCCCCTTCCTCAGCCTTTCCCCCAAGGTCCTGTACTATTAGGGCAGAATTCATGCAACTGGCTGGGAGGATGGCTGGATACTCAGGTGAGGGTGCTATGGCCCTACTGGCACTCTCCTTCTATGAGAAATGTGGACAGTCAACAAGCCCAGCTATGACAATCTCTTGTGGGCAGCCCTGGCCAAACTCCTGAATATGGCACCAGCATGGCTCAGAGAGGCCTTTACAGATACGAGCCAATCTGAAGGGTGATTTTCTTTTAGAGTCAAGCACGGAACACATTACTAATCAATATCCCACCAAAACACACTTCTCCTAAATGCCAGACTAAGTTGTCTTCTCTAGACATCCTGAGTCCAGTGTCATACATATGTGGCCAACTCAGAACAACTTTTGGGCAGAAATGATTGACAGGATGGAGTTGAAGATCTTTGTACAAGTACTGGGCGTCACCCTCTGCTACACGGCCTGGATAGTTGACAAAGTGATTCATTCACTGAATGCCTGCCACGCCACATTATCCGCCCTAAAGAATCTGACAGAGCAGGGAACTACAAACGGCGGAAAGCAGACAGACCCGTGTTACTGGCAGGTCCAGTGAAATGAAAACAGCAGCATTCCATGGTTATGTTTGACTTTCCACAGAACTAACAGTCAACCTGAAAAACATTAACATCCAACCAACCTCTCAGGAAGCCCAGCAGCCCGCCCAGAAGGCCCACACCTGCAGATGAAGGAGCTTAAAGAAAAACTCTCTGAAAAATGCTACAGTTTTCCTACTTTCCAGAGTAAAGAATCTCCTCTGTGGATTGCCCAATATAAACCAACAGACCCTTCCACTTACAGGTCACTTGACTTTCCTGTCCCTCACTAACTGGCGACAAATCGGGGCCATGGCTTCCTATAACTTGAAGGCAAACAACAAGGCCTCACCAGCTGGTTCCCACAGCAGAGCAGCCTTCGGACCAGCACAGCGCAGGACGGACGGTGCTCTAGCCATGCTCCGCAGTGTGGCAGGCATTGTGTGCATCAGCATTTAATTGAGATTTAATTTAAATGGAACAATCCAAGCACATCACAGTACTGTCTGTCCAGTGCAACTCCTAATAACCATCTAACCAAATTCTTTCTTTGCTTGTTTGAGACAGGGTTTCTCTGTGTAGCCCTGGCTGCCCTGGAATTGCTCTATAGACCAGGTTGGCTTTGAACTCAAGAGACCCATTTGCCTCTGCTTCTCAGGTGCTGGGATTAAAGGCATGCGCCACCACTGCTGGGCTCTGACTAAGTTTTCAATGTAAGATTTCTGTGGAACTGTGACAACTGAGTAAGAAATATGAACACCCTGGCACCACTTAGGACTCAGTCAGCCCCAGCAGGGTCAGGCCCAGCACCCGTCTGAGCCCACAGATCTCACAGATCCACCACAGCGCTCCTTTCAGATGGGTGGGGTTGTCTGACAGCGGGTAATAACAAGGCTCTGTCTTTCCCTCCTATTGGTGTGAAATGTTTAAAATTAACAATTAAAGGATGCCAGAATGCTAACCCTCTTCACAGCCGTCGTCAGCGGTCAGATTTCCCACGGCTCCCACATGTTCTACACTGCATTCAGGGTTTCATGAACATTTTCCACAATGAAGGAAAAGGCATGTCTGAAGGGGAAGACTTGTTTGTCATGTGCCACCCACACTGCTCAGTGACTCAGAGACCACCAAGTATCTGAGAACTTGTCATGAATCTTCCTGCCCTAGGCAAAATGTCTCCAAACAGGAAGTCTTTATGTATTTACAGCACATTTATTCTAGAACCTATACTTGATGCCAAGATGACACCTGAAAGGAGACACGCCTCCCGACATGCAGAGACAGGACTCCCTCTCCACATCCCAGCCTGTCCCTGTCCTGTCTGCTGCAGAACCAACCAGCAGGAATGTGCTCCACACATAAAGGGCAAACTCCCTGCCCTTTGGAGCAATGCTCCCCATTGGATTGGGCTCCAGCGTCTCCACTGCTGAAGGGTTCCTGGGCTGTTTTCACTTGTTGGTAGGGACTGCTGGAATGGTGCAGTGTGACTAAGAGAAACACGAGGCAAGTCTAGCCACATTCCCCACCACACCCATAGGAGAAGCAAGGGGACAGGAACCAAGCCTCATCCCACACTGAGAAAGAGGTCCAGAAGACAGAAACACAAGGAAATATGCTAAAGGTTTTGATTGGGTTTTTCAATTTTTTAGAAAAGGGTAAATGCTCTCCATCCTACTCAGACATTAAAAAAAAAAGATCAAATCTACTTATTTTATTTTGAGATAGGGTCTCACTGTGTAGCCCTGGATGGCCTGAACTCACAGAAATCTGCCTGCTTCTGCTTCCCTAGAAGGTGCTGGCCACCATGCCTTAAGACCTGAGTGTAATCCCTAGAAGCCACATGGTGGAAAGGGGAAATTCACTGCTTTTAAGTTGTCCTCTGACCTCCACATGCGTATATGGACTGACCAAACACACATGGTAAAAAATAAAATTTAAAAATTTAATAGATATAAACAGCTCTTTAGATATAAGATATAATATAAAATAGATATAAAATAGCTCTTAGTTTGAGAAATCTATTCTCAATAGTAATTTAAAACAGAAAAAGCCAGATATGGTAGCACATGCCTTTAATCCCAGCACTCAGGAGGCAGAGGCAGGTGGATCTTTGCGAGTTTGAGGCCAGCCCGGTCTACAGAGTGAGTTCCAGGACTGAGAACCTATCTGAAACAAAACATGAAAATCAGCTGAAGCATAAGTCCACAGCAGATTGCCGAGCATGCTTTAGGGTCCGGGTTTCGTCCCCAGCCCTGCAAACCCAAACCCAAACAAACGACAAAACCTCTTCTACAGAAAGCTTTGCTGCATCCTCACTTTGGGTGCTATGAGCTGTGCGCAGTGCAGGTCTGTAACAGATAGGCAAGGCGGCATTTAGGAAGCACACTGCTATTACGTGTGGTGTGACAGATGACAAACAGAGGCATGCATTTAATTCTGCAAGCACATGTTTAGAGTAATGATTAGATGAGCTGACATACTGACTGGATTTTCATTTTATTTTTTCCTTCCCAGTTTCTTCTTTGGTCAGTCTTGAACTGCCTTCTTCTTTCTGGTACTAGAGACTGAACTGAGGTCTCCAGCATGAGTATACTCACTACCGATGAAGTAAGTCCCAGCCCCTCCAACTGCTTTAGGGTGTCTATCAGACGTCAGTCCTTAGTCACAAAAAAACCAAACACGCATGTGTGTGTGCCCCCTCACAAAATAAATGTAAAAACTAAAATAAAATTAGTTCTTCAAGTCGGGTGTAGAGGCACACTTTAAATCCCACCACTTGGGGGTTGGAGAGATGGCTCAGAGGTTAAGAGCACTGATTGTTCTTCCAGAGGTC
>LOEQ01000587.1:200252-215414 GCA_001685075.1 Bramus lutescens | reverse complement strand
TTTGGAAGAGCAGGCAATGCTCTTAACCGCTGAGCCATCTCTCCAGCCCATGAGTTAGATTTAAAAAACAAGAAGAGAAAAAAAAATGCTGGGGCTTCGTTAGTGGCAGCCTCCATACTCAGCCTGCGCAAGCCCTGGCTTTGAGTCCTAGCACTAACAACGAACCCCAAGAAGGAAAACAGACGGTGGGTTACCAGTGATACAGCAGTAGCTGCTGGCCTCATGCTATGAGGGGCTGAGAAGGAAGTGTGGTGGATTCATGGGGACCGCAGAGAGCTGGTGGCCTCTTACCTGCGCTGGTAGGTCTGGATCTGCTGCTCGATGTGCTCCCGGTAGGAACGCTCAGCAGTCTTCTGGGTCACAGCCACCAGCTGGATCAGCTCAGACCTGAGTGAAGGAGGAAGAAGAAGAGAAAGAGAAGAAATTCTTGGGGTCCAGAAATTGCTGGCCTTGGCGGCTTCCCATTCGGAACCTTCCTGAGCTCAAATGGAGACTTGGGTGCTGACCAGAGACTAAAGCACACAAGACTAGGAGGCTGCAGATGCAGCGTCCGGTCCTGNCTGGAAGGCAGAGGCTGGCACAGCTGCCCAGGCAAGGCAGGGCCACTTACTTCTCCAAAGACTTGAGGATGTAGTTATAGTTGTTGTGTAGGAAGATGGCGCTCAGTGCTGGGTCCTCATACACCTTGGACTTGCTCAGCAAGTTCAGCTGCAGGTTTCCCAAGACTTTACCTATACAGAAAGACAGGGCCACTTACATCACAGGATCCGAGCACTAGGGCCTGCCCTGCTCACTGTCCTGACAACTGTTCCGTGTTCTTCTGACTCCCAGGCCTCTGAAGCCCTTCTCAGAGCTAGGGTCCTGAACTAGAATGCAGGTTACTATTCCACGGCCAGGGAAGGACCCAGGAATAAGAGGACAGCACCGAGGCCAGGGAGGGGGGGACAGAGGGGGTTCTGCCAGTGAGACTCACAGATATAGGTGCTCAGCAGGCGCTTGCTGAACTCGGAGCTGTAGCTGGTGGCCGAAGAGCTGGTTTCTGCGAGGAGATGTGCTGTTACTGCAGTGGCATGGTCACCCTTGAGGGCCCTTTCTACACCCCAGGGGCAGAGGAGGAAATGTTGGGGCAGGCAGGACAGAAGGAAGAGCCCAGGCAGAGATGGGCACCTGCTGAGCTACAGGAAGCATTATGGACTCTTTCTGGATCCCAGGGCTGTCCTCTACAATAATGGGCTAAGGAACCTACCCCTGATAGCAGGCAGGCAGGTAGGAGAGGTGTAGGGTACCAACACCTTCCCCTCTTTCCTCAACATAAGATGGGTGGTATCTATTAGATCCCTTTTACTTATTTGCCAACAGCAAGGGTTTCTGGACAGGGCCACCCAGTCTTTCCACCTTCTCTTCACATGCTCCTGAAACCCCCAGCCTGCTGATGCAGAACAGGCCAAGGGGAACGAAGGGCCAGGCTAGCCAGGGGGTGTTCTTAGGGTGCTAGACCCATTAGGGTACTGCCTGGATAGACTTGGAGACAGAGGTAGCTATGAAGGGAAGAGAAGAAAATGAGGGCATCCTTAAAGAACTCATGCCCCTTTGCCCTGCCCCCAGTGGGTCCTGAGAACTGGTCCCCTGGGAACCTTACCCACCAGGCTTTGGAGGGGAGAATGGGGCTGAGGGACACACTGCTTACCTCGGGGGTCTAAAGGAATATTGTATGTGTCCCCAAGAACTACGGAGTGACAGGCAGTGCACACAGAGGGGGAGGAGGGAAACAGAGGAGGGAGAAAGATGCAAAAGTGCAAAAAACAGGTTAGAAATGGCTGTGTCACCCCAAGCCAAGCAGATCTTCCCCCATGACAGCCAGACACAGCTAGTAAACACACCAAGCCGAACTAACTCAAGACCAGAAAACACACTGGAAAGCGCAGCCCAAGAGAACCAGCAGCTCCTTGACGTCTTGCCTCCCCAAACAAAGACACCCAGAAGAGCACCCTTCCTTACATGCCAGCCTCCCAAACTCCAGCACCACCAAGGGGCAGCGAGGAGATGGAGCAACAGAGTAGGCAGACGATGCAGAAGTGAAGTACGGAAGCCGGGCACGGCAGGATGAGCACCTGAGACCTGCAGTGCCCACCCCAGAACTGACAGCCAAAGGAGCTGTCAAAGGGGTTCATAAGACTGCCAACAAACCCAGCCCTCCTTAAGCTCACTCTCAACAAGTCCCTGGGGCTTGGGCTCCCCCACAGGCCATGTCTTAATCCCACTCCACCACTCAGCACACCCTGCCCTCACCCAGAGCAAGTTAGGGGCCTCCTAGGGGCCTAACTCTACGTCCCCAGGCAACAGGGGGCGGAAGGGCACAGGCAAGCCTAACTCGGGTGTTGTGTACCTTGAGAGGCCAGCATGGCACCTGCCGTCTCCTGAAAATCCAGAAGCTGCTGTAGGAAAAGGATGGCCTGGTAGAGAGAACACACCCGAGAGGGTCGGGGGTAGGCCCAAGGTAATGGCTTCCTATACACCCTTTCCAACCAGCAGGGCAGGTCTTGTGCCAGGGGTCTTCACAGTGACAAGAGCAACCAGAAAGTCAAGTGCTATCTTTGGACTCTGGCTGCCCGAGAGGGCCTGTGTGCTGGAGAAGCTGGCCCCTCACCACCAGTGACTGCAGGGAGGGTTCCCACTGGTGCTATACCCCCAGCGTCTGAGCTGGAGTGCTCTTTGTCCCACCTTGCCAGCAGCGTTTGAGTAGCACCTACGTTGCTTGTGAGCTCGTGGACGGTGCCGTCTTTAGGCATGTTGTATTCTTTATCTGGATCATTCTGTGGGAAGGAAAAAAACCAGCCTCTGGTTCCCAGAAAAGGGCTCTCACCAGTGGCCTCTGGTTCACTGTGAGCCCTAGTCGGCCTTCCTATGGCGCCACCTCCTGGTACATTGGTGTTATGCTGCCCCTCAGCCTCAGAAGCTGAGCAAGACAAGGATGTCTGCCTCTGAGGGCATCAGCCTCTGAGGGCATCAGTGCCGGGGAAGAAACAGAGGAGCCCCAGAGGGTCTCCTCAGGAAACCAGCAGTGCAGGGGTTTTTCTACAGAGCAAACTTGACTCTCTTGAAGGCCTGCTCTCTGAGGGGTCCCCAGAGCTCAGTGAGCAAGTTGGGTCTGGTGAAAGGGAAAGGGGCTGTGGGTACCTTAATGTTGTCAGCAAAGTCTTCTAGTGCTTTGGCTCCAATGGTCTCCATGGAGGTGATGAGGCTGGGCAGCTTGTTCTTGGTGCTGGCTGCTGTGCCCTGAGGAAGGACGTGGTTGACATCTTCATCAGAGTCTGGCTCACTGTCCTTTCCAGAGAGCTGTGTGTCTAATTCCTAGCCCTCACTCCAGAAGCTGCATTCTCCAGTTCAAGATTAGCTACAGCTCTTCTCTTACCTTGTGAGCATCCTAACTTGTCCAAAGCCCCTCAGAGCCACCTCAGAAGCGAGGGAGGAGAGCATGGAATAAAGCAAGCCGGGTGAGGAAGGCCCACATACCTGGAGCACTTGGTCAAACTCAGGCTTGGTCTGCTTGAGGTGCCGCAGGATGGGGAAGACTGTGAGCACTGTGGAGAAGTCATGGCGGATGATGGCTTTCCTGGCAGCAGACACGATGTTCTCCCCCTCGAGCATCAGTCCATCCAGTGCATCCTGGGAGAAGGACAAGGACCCTGTCAAGAAGGTGCAGAGCAGAGCAGGTTCCTAGGGACAGTGGGGGCACCCTGTGGGTGTGAAGGATGAAGAGGGGGTCATGGAATACACCAGAGTCAAGGGTTTAGGGTGACAGGCCTGCCCCCCGCCCCATAGCTTCTGCAGTAAGTCACATGGGTCGGTGCTCAGAGCTGCAGGTGAACAGGGTAAGACCTGAATCAAGGAGTCAAAGGTTCTCTTCTGATGGTGCTCAGGGATGATGTCCGTCAGCAGCTGGTATTCACTCAGGGCCAGCTTGACAAAGGCGCTGACACAGTGAATGTAGGCGTCAGTCTCCACATCCAGCATGTCATCTCTCCCTGGAGGGACAGCATGCTCCTGAGTGCCTGGGGTCTCAGTCTCTCCAGCTCCTGGGCTAGCCCAGAGTGGCAGTGAGCAGAAAGAGAGACTATGTGACAGGTTGCCATGAGAACAGCTCTGGCAGGTCTGGAAGAGCAGGTGCCAAGTCCAAACACTGTCCTGGCATCTTTCCACTCAGCATAGGCAGCACTCATGGCCCAAGAGCAAACACGAGAGGTGGTGGAGAAAGCTCGAGGGAAGGAAAGTTCCTAAACCAATGTCCTGGGTAAGGTTGTCTGGCCCCAGGCCTGAGGATTCTGAATTGGGCTTGGAAGAGGGCAGTATGGGATGGGCAGGTGGCAGTGTCCACTTTAAGAGGTAGTCACTGAGGTCCTCAATCTGGGAGATGAGGTTCCTATAATGGTCATTACCAATCTCACCAGACCCTAAGAAGTGTAAGGGAGCAGAGGGCTACGGCCTACGAGGCTGGCTGGTGTGTGTAGAGGAGTTAATTCTGAAAAGAGGCTAAAAGTGATGTACGCCTATGATCCCAGCATTCAGGCGGATGGGGTAGGGTGACCAAGTTCAAGGCCAGCCTGGGGTGCATAGTGAGACTCTATCTCAGCAAAGCAAAACCATCCAAGAAGAGATAATGAGCCCCGGAGACGGAGGGCTTTCTGTTGAGCTGCTCTCCAAGCAGAGCGCATTCCACTATGGGAAGATGGGCAGGGGTCCCAGGACAGAGCAGTCTGGTTTCATATGTTATGAATGGCTCCAAAAGTGAGATACCCCAGCTCATGACCTCGGAGCAGCTGCCTGCCCTCCTGCCTGCCTTCCAAGACCAAGCTGCAGCTTCTCCTCTGGCCAGGTCCCAAGAGCCAAGCATGTACTTCCATTTCACAAGAGGCAAGGAGACCTAGGGCCCAAAGGAGACTGGAGTGGGAGCCAGGCCACAGCCCAGGCCTGTCCTCAGAGCAGAGCAGGCCGTCGGGGGACTGCTTCATAGGCAGTGTCAGCGGCTGCCCTGGGGCTGGACTATAGTACTCACCGGCCAGTGGCCTGTGCTTGTCGTTCAGGGCCTCGGAAAGGTGCTTAACTCGGAAATCATGCTCGTGACCTTGCAAGATGTCAGCCGCACAAACACAAGCAGCGTTTATCCAGGGGACAGGCAGCTGCCCCTTGGGGTATAGGGAAGAAGCCCTTGATCTCCAGGAGCAGAGTGGAGCGTGAAATGGGGCATAGGGAGGGAGCACCAAGGAGGGCTCTGAGCCCCTCCACTGCCTCAAACCCCACTGGGAACAGCCGTTTCAAGCCTGATTCTCAGGGAGTGCTTAGGACCATCCCTGGCTGTTTGTTTTCTAACACGGGGAGGCCAAGAGGAGGTGCATGGCCCCAGGGAAACTGAGAAATGTCGGTGCTGAGTGAGTGAAGACAGTCATCCTTTGCATCCCAGGAGACTCTTTTGGAGGAGGTGGGTCCACCACCACAGCTGATCTGGCTGTTCCTCTCCTGGCAGCGGAGGAGGAACATGTCCTCTAGGCAGCCTTGTCCCCTTAGCTGCAAGAAGCTCCCTTTCTACAGAGCAGAGTAGCCGGGAGGTGTTGACCAATAATTGGTCCTGCCCTGCTGATCTGGGCGTGAAAGGGCTGCTCCAAGACAATTTTCTCTAAGTTTACACAGGACACAAAGACAGAGACAGGGAGGACGAACCTTAGGAAGGGCAGAGCCAGGCAGGACAAAGCCAGGGTCATGAAACTTGTCCTTGGGCCTGTTGAAGACTGAGGAGCATCAAGGGTTTGCCACTCCCGCCCAGCCCCCTCAGGATTTGTCTCAAGGCCCTCCTGGGAGAGGCTCTGCCCTGCCTAATGAGTGAGTGGACTCATAGTAGAAGTGGGGTGACGGAAAAGGAACACAGGGTGGTTACCTTCCAGAGGAATGAGGTTAGAGCCCCCCTTTTTCCCATCTAGACCATGCTGGGAATACTGTTTCAGAAGGTTCTGAGCCTTACGGATCGTCCCTGTCACCAGAGCCACAGAGAGGAGAGAGGAAGACCTAGGAAATGAGTGAGAGAAAACAGCAGCGGCCCTCCACCTGCCCAGCCCGCACCCGCCCCGACAGCAAGTGTGCCCCTCAACACCTCTGCCAACAGGTCCTGCCAGGGTCACCGGAGACCCTGAAGGATGGAGAGCAGAAAGTGTGGCCAAACTCAGCCCTGGGCTTGGCACTGACCCTCAGTTCTGGCTCTGAGTTCACTTTAGGAGGGACAGGAGGTGACAAAAAGGAGGGGCATAAAGATCCAGCTGGGAAGGGAAAGGTTCTGCTGAGTAGCATCCTAGCAGAGTGGGCTGAAGGCCTAGCAGCAAAGCTCTCACACTTAAGGGCAGGACAGGGTAACCTGGGGTTTCCTGGAGACCAGCTGAAACTCCAGGCTGAGTTCCCTGAGCATGCTCAGTGTTGGGACATAATCCAGACAGCAGTCTAGGGCAGGCGGCCCTGAGGGGTTTGGGGTTGGGAAAACAGGTCTCAGCTTCCTGCAGAGCTATGATGGACATGGAGGCCCCCACACCGCAGAAGACACTCAGCCAACACAGCAGTGGTAACAAATTGAAAAGCTAGGGAGGGGCCAACAAGAGCCACAAGCGGCAAGTAGCTGGTAAAGATGACAAGCTCTTGCCATGGGGAAAAAGAACAGATAGTATCACAAACAAGAACAAATGAAGTGTGGCAGCCCGCCCTTCAGGGCTGCCAGCTCCTGGGATGAAGACATCTCAGAGCCCACAGTGTGGGGACACAGGCAGCTTGTCAGCCAGTAGGCACTTCTCCTAGTTAGCAAAATGTACCAGAGAGGTGAGTCATGCAGAAGCCTGATTGCACCACCTTTCCTGAGACTCCTCCACCACAGCTGAATGCAAGGCTGCTGTCCTCACAGCACCCACCAGGCTATACAGGGCGGGGCAGGGTTCAGCTGGCTCATCTTTGTTTGTACCACACTGAAATTAGCTACCACTAATTCTTTCTGGCAGGCCAGCTCACATCTGCTTCTCTCCATGTTCCCTCTTCAGTGAGCACCCTAGTAATGAGTAAATCAGATTCCTGCCCCACAACCTATCCAGGAGCAGATGGCCTGTGGGCCCAACAGGGACCTAACCAGCACACTGGCTGCAAGGAAATGGGGAAGCGACCTGGCAGCAACTGAGTCCATCAGGTGCCCAATTAGAAGAGCAGATGCTGAGGTTGGTGCCTCATCAATGAGGCCAAACTCTTCTGTCCTCAGAGTGGGGACAGATGTCCTGAGGGCCTGACTCCATCACCCTCACCTCAGTCTGAGTCCACTCACTCCTGCCAACTCCTAGAACTCTATAGAACCACAGGGGCCTCACAGTCCTTTGCATCTCCACAAGGACAGGTTAAGTTGATGGAGAGCCCTGGGGTAGGTCATACCTCTCTTTCTGAAAGGCTAGAACCTGCAGGCCAGTGGATACTGGAGCAGGGCAAACAGGGTCCTGGAGCCTAGTGGCTTGTCAAAGAACCAGGAAGAAGAGGAAGCGAGCAGAGCAGCTGAGGCCCTGGCAGCCTCATGGACACAGCTCCTCCCCATAGGAAGGCATGGACCCCAAGCATGCAGGCAGCTGGTCCAGCAGGGGGGTTAGAAGAGTCCCTGTTTACAGTAAGTTCTCTACTGGGGTGTCCAGGACCCTCACTAAAGGGTAGAAGACAATGCATTTCCTGCAGAGGCCACCAAGCCTGGAAGGCAGCTTCTCGTGGCCGTGTCTCCAACCTTAAGCAAAGCCTGAGAAGCAGGTGACATGGTTGCTCCAAAGGGTTTGGAGGGCTGGGGACTGGAAAATGAGGGGGTGCACTCTATCAAGGAGAGCATGTTCCCTAGCCGGGCCTGAGCAGCAGCTGGAAGCCCACGGCGGGCGCTTGTTCCAGCCCACTGGCTTTCTCTCCTGGTGCTACTGGAACATCCTATCTCTCCTGGGGCTGAGGTCAGCCTCTCTTGAGGCAGAGGACTGCCAGGCTGACAGAGACAGTTAGCCTGGAGCACAGACCATATGGACGTGAGGTCAGGAGGAGTGGACAGTGGGCTGCTCCCAGGAGAGTGGTGTCTCACTGCCCGCACCCACCTCTATGCCATGCCCACTTTCCAACTAAGGAGCAGTTTATATTGACCTGGCTCTCTGGAAAGCTGGGGTGCCTGTCCCTTCTCACCCAACCGGACCACACAACAAGGGGAAGGAGACCTAGCAGGTCACTCTGACCTACGGCCTCTGCCACTCTGCCTCAGAGACAATTAAGCACACTAGTGGCCCTGCCTCTCCAACCCCAAATCTTATGGAAATCACATAGCTGCTGGGTATAAGAATCTACAGGGCCTTTTGGGTAGGGGACATTTGCTCTATCCCGTGTCCCTAGGAGCCGGGTGACCATAGACATAGACTGATACTGCTCACCCCAGAGTGGACAAAGATAACCCTGTGATTCTCAAGCTACATAAATGGGCAGGGTGAGCTCACCTGGCCGCTTGATGGGCTTCTTGGTAGGTGTGTCCTTCCTCTTGTTGGGGATGGCAGGGGAGTAGGGGACCCCAGAGGAGGAACTGCTTTTGCGGAAATGCTCCTTCAAGCCTTTGATGGAGCGGTCCAGCTGGCTAGAGCGGATCTGGTAGTAGACATTCATGAAATCTGGAGAGAGACAGGAACAGAAGTATGCCAGCGGCCGGGGCCCCCACTCTGCTTCACGTCTGTACAGCAGGGCAGCAGAGGCCATGATGCCACTGGTTAATCTCATCTCCAACCAGGCAGAGTCTCAAAGGGAAAAGCTATCCTCCTCCAATTATGAGGCGGGCGTTCAAAGCGAGGAATTCCTGTATGCTAAGCAAGCCCTCTCTACAGAGCTACCACCTACCCTACCAACTTGTGTTGGTAGCATGTGTTTTTCTGCTTTGTTCTGCCTTTGTTTTTATTGCTGCTCTATGTTTGGGGGGGTGCGAGGTATAGGTACTGGCTGCTTTCAGAGAACCCGAGTCCAGTTCCCAGTACCCATGTCANAAAGAAAGAAAGAAAGAAAGAAAGAAAGAAAGAAAGAAAGAAAGAAAAAATGTTGGGGGAGGTGGGAAAGCTGCCACTCTTCTGGCACAGGGAGCCCTCACCTTGGTTCCGGCCGTACTCCACCAGCCAGCGGGAGATGCGGATGACATCCTGGAGCACACTTTCAGGCAGGTGCTCCAGGGTCACATCTTCCTGGACCTCCAGGTCATCATCACCACTGATCAGGTCCAGGATGAGCACAGGGGAGACAACCTTGCTGTGCCGGGTCATCAGACTGCGGAACTCAGACTCCAGAGACTCCTTCCCCCGCTCAAACAGCAGCTTCTGCGAGGACAAGGGAAGGAGGCTGCTACTGCTGAGCTGGAATCTGCAGCCCCTGCCCTTCCTGCCCTTGGGCCTCTGGAACCCCAGCCACTCCTCCTTCAAAGCACAGAAGAAACCCTGGGAAGCCTGACTTGGTAATTTCTTTTCTTTCGGTTTCTCAAAACTGATGGTTGCTCCAGGTGTGGAGGCGCACACCTTTGATCCTAGCATTCAGAGCAGAGGCAGGTGGATCTCTGTGAGTCTGAAAACAGTCAGGACAACACAGTGAAGTCCTGTCTAAAAATAAGCAAAAAATGCTTGATGTTCACAGGCCAAACTCTGCTTAACAAGCATTAGTTTATTATTTTCTCATTTTCACTGCTAATTGTCCTCTAGTTAGAAAGGGATTTGTAAAAGAAACAAGCAGGTAAGTTGATGAGCTGGCTAGTTTATGTCATCTTGACACAAACTAGAGTCATCTGAAAGGAAGGAGCCTCAACTGAGAAAATGCCTCCATAAGATCAGGCTGCAGGCAAAAGAGCAGTAACAAGGTAGGAAGTACTGCACTAATATAGTGTGCTGCAAATAGATGAGCCTTAACTACGTTATGCTAAACCAGCACTCGAGAGGCAGAGGCAGATGGATCTCTGGGAGTTTGAGGTCAGCCTGGTCTACAGAGCAAGTTCCAAGATAGTCAGAGCTACCCAGAGAAATCTGTCACAACAACAACAAAAAAGCCGAA
The DNA here is from genome assembly GCA_001685075.1 of Bramus lutescens. Lineage (NCBI taxonomy): Eukaryota > Metazoa > Chordata > Mammalia > Rodentia > Cricetidae > Bramus > Bramus lutescens. The sequence continues at coordinate 205,313 of LOEQ01000587.1, read as the reverse complement.
CCACATTACACTAAAACAGAGAAACCAAGGCCGAGGAAGACAAGTCAGTTAGGAATTTGTTTGCCACACAAGCACAAAAACCTAAGTTCTAACCCAGCACCCACCTAGACAGCTAGGTATGAGCCTGGATGTGGTGGCATACACCTTTAATCCCAGCACTCGAGAGACAGAATCAGGCAGCTCTCTACACAGTGAGACCCTGTCTCAAGAATAAAAATAAAAACATGTGCACACGTGCTATGGTGTTGCGGAAGTCAGAGGACGGCGCTGAGTACGGTGACAGGTAGTTTAACCCTTGCTCAGGTGTGTGTATAAAGACAGGCAGATCCTTGGGATGCAGTAGCTGGCTAGTCTAGCCTAATCAGTGAGCCAGCTCCAGTGAGAGACCCTGTCTCAAAAAAAAACAAGACGTCAGGGCTGGAGAGATGGCTCAGAGGTTAAGAGCACTGACTGCTCTTCCTGAGTTCAATTCCCAGCAACCACATGGTGGCTCACAGATATCTATAATGAGATGTGGTGCCCTCTTCTGGTATGCAAGCATACATGGAAGGAATGTTGTATACATAATAAATACATAAATCTTAAAAAAAAAAGACGTCATTACTGAGGAATACCACCTCAGGTTGGCCTCACATTTATAGACAGACAGACAGACAGACAGACAGACAGACACACACACACACACAAAGAAGCACATGACAAAAGACAGGTTTACAACTGAGGGGCTGTTGTATTGTGGCTACTAGTGTACTACCTACTGACCCTAGGGAGGTCAGTCCTCAAAATAGCCAAGTGTACCCTGGGCAACCCAAGACCACTGGCTAGTTACCAGCTCATCACATAGTATCACATACCCCTCATTTCTGACAGAGGCCAGGGCTGAAGGAAAGGGGGCAAGCCTGCTTCTAAGCAAAGGCTTGCTGGGGCTGGGGGGTCCGTGGTAGACAAGGCTGGGACAGGGCTCTGTGGTAGACAAGGCTGGGACGGGGCTCTGTGGTAGACAAGGCTGGGACGGGGCTCTGTGGTAGACAAGGCTGGGACAGTGCTCTGTGGTAGACAAGGCTGGGACGGGGCTTGGGCCACTTGCTTACTATGTGTGAGTCCCTAGGTTCAGTCCCAGGCACCATTGTGAGCACACTGAAAACAAAACAAGCAAACAGTCGAGGGGGAGAGGGGCACTTCCTAGCATGGGATGTCTTACCTGAAACTCTAGTAACCAGGGGATGATCTGATGCCCCCTCTGACCTCTGAGGGCACTGCATGCATATGGTGCACAGACATACATCCAGGCATACACGCATATACATAAAATAAACAAATTATTTTTAAAAAGATTAAAAAAAAAGAACTATTAGTGTCTAAGAAAATAGGCCAGTGGTAGAATGCTTGCCTAGCACATGTAATGTACTTGATACTTAGCATCCCCAACCTCCAAAAGGGGGACCAGCAATAGGATGAAGGTGCAGATAGCCCTCCAAGACCCCCTTCTTGTGGGTGGAAAGATGGTTCTGTGGTTAAGAGTACTGGCTGCTCTTCCAGACCTAGATTCAATTCCTAGCACCCACATGGAAGCTCACAACTGTCTGTAACTCCAGTTCCAGGGGACCTGGGACACTCACAATGACATACATGTAGGCAAAACACCTATGCACATACAATATAAGTAAATTAAAAAAAGACATGTAAATTAGATTAGGGACCTTGGTATGAGGAAATATTTGTGTAATAATACGCCTTTGTACACAGCTGTCTGGGGTTTAGGCCGTCAGAGAGGCTGGCTCTTTCTGCTGCTACATAGGTCTTAACATTTCATCTTGGAGTGCCTTCTTTCTTCAACCGACCTGCGCTAACAGAACGCCCTAACAGGGCACTTAGGGCATGTGGCGTTAAATCACACAGAGCTTGGGTTTGGGGATATGAAAAGATTCTGGAGATCAACTGGGGTCAGGGTGGGACAACAACGGGCAGGCACACAGGCCACCAAACTGTGTGCTTACAAAGAGTCTCAAGGGCAATAACTCACGTTTGGTTTTGTGAGCCCCTGTTGGCCTGAAGTATGATACATGGTCCAGGCTGGCGTCACATTTGAAGTAATCCTCCTGCCTCTGCCCCTCAAGTGCCAAGAGTACAGGCACTTGTCATCATGCCTGGCTGAAATGGTCAATTTTATGTGATTTATTGGTTTTGCTTTACGGCTTTGAGACAGGGTTTTGCTATGCAGCTTTGGCCAGCCTAGGATTCACTATGTAGCCCTATCTGGACTTATAGCAATCCTCCTGCCTCAACCTCCTGAGTGTGAGGCACCATGCCAAGGTAGACCTTCACTTTACTGAAGTGAAGATATCACCAATGCATATATAAAAATCAAATGTTGAACTTACATTTGAAATAATTTAACTGAACTATAAAATATGATAAAAAAAAGTTATGTCTATAATTCCTGAGGCATAGGACCTAACACCTACGTTTCGAATACTATGTATCTTATTCTTTTTATTTAATTTTTCAAGACTGGGTTTCTCTGTGTAGCCCTGGCTGTCCTGGAACTTACCCTGTAGACCAGGCTAGCCTTGAACTCAGAGAAATCCACCTGCTTCTGCCTCGCGAGTGCTGGGATTAAAGGCATGTACCACCACTGCCTGGCATATCTTATTCTTTTATATACTTTTTAGTATTTTGAGATATGGCTTCACTACATAACCCAGGCTAGTCTGGAACACTATGTATTTCAGGCTGGCCTCAAACTCATGATTCTCCTGCCTCAGTCTCACAAGTGCTAGGCATGAGTCGCCACATCTGGCTCCTACACGCTTCTTTACACTGGTCACGTGTCACTCATGTGTCCAGGGATGGAGGCCTCATCTGTCTCACAGGATCCCACTGATTTCTTACCACTTTGTTGAGCTCTGGGCTGTCTGGGCTATTGTCCTGAAAATACTCCACAGCCTTCTGGATTTTGGCCATGCTTCCCAGGTATTCTTCCAGCCTGCCTGTGGGACTGGGAAGGAAAAACACTGGATCAGCCTTGAAGAATGGGGAATTAAAATGACGGACTAAGGACATGGTATGCCGGAGGGGGAGAGAATGTACATAAGAGACTGTAAGTTCAAATATGCTTTATTTCCCTTCTAGAGCCTAGAGTCACTGGGCCAGGAGCCTTTAGTTATGCAGCCTCTGAATGCAACTCACCCCTCCCTGATGATCTTCTCAGTGTCGCTGGCTACATGGTAATAGCTGATGACGTGGTCCAGGCAGGATAATGTCTTTTCTACATTCTCCTGCAGCCTCTGCAGATTCTCTGTCTGCTTGTGCACGGGGATGATGGAGTTCTCCAGCTTCATGAGCCGGCTCTCAAAGGACGACAGGATAGACACCTGTGGAAGGAAGGCCTCTGGGTCTCAGGTCTCAGGGTTATCCTGGCATCTCTTACCTTTTCTTGGTTTTCTAGCCAGTACACTACATACAGGAAGGAACACAGTGGGCTTGCTTGCTGCCGCCGTGTCCCTAATTTGGTACATGATACGTGATTCAAGATAAACTGGTAAAATTTCATCTTTTTAAATTTTTTTAGGACTTATTTATTTTTATGCGCATTGAGTTTGTTTTTTCCTGCATGTATGTCTCTGCAAGAAGGCCAGATCCCCTGGAACTGGATTTACAGACAGTTGTAAGCTGCCATGTGGATGTTAGAAATTGAATCCAGGCTCTCTGAAGGAGCAGCTGGTGCTCGTCTTCAGGCTAGAAAAATATCAAACTAATTCTTCCTAAGCTGATCACCCTAGGGAGCTGGAGGGATGGCTCAGGGGTTAAGAGCACTGGCTGCTCTTGCAGAGGACCTGAGTTCAGTTCTCAGCACCCACATCACCACTCACAACTAACTGCCTTGAAATTCCATTGCCAGAGGGTCTGATGCCCTCTTCTGGCCCCTGAAGGCACTGCATACTCACAGAGCAAATACACACAAACACTTATACACACAAAGTAAAAGTAAACTTTAAAAGTGAAATGAAGCTGGGCAGTGGTGGCACACACCTTTAATCTCAGCACTCGGGAGGCAGAGGCAGGTGGATCTCTGTGAAGTTTGAGGCCAGCCTGGTCTACAAGAGGACAGGCTCCAACACTACAGAAAAACCCTGTCTTGAAAAACCTAAATAAATAAATAAGAAATGATAATCACCTCAGGACAGCTTCCTTTCTACTCTTTGAAGCCCAATCTCAATTTCTGTTCTGATGTTTTCCTAGATTGAACAGGAAGTGACTTCACGAAGAGTCCCAAATACATGGCTGTTACCTTCAAAACCTCTTTCCCTAAAGGTGAATCTCATGAAAGAAGTATGTGACTTTATTATTGTGTGACTAAACACAAATGCAGGTTTGTATTTACTCAATTTGTGTTCCAGTTTCCTCTAAGAATAAAGAAGCAAGCCGGGTGGTGGGGCACACCTTTAATCCCAGTCCTGGGGAGGCAGAGGCAAGTGGATCTGAGTTCAAAGCCAGCTTGGTCTACAAATGGAATTCCAGGACGGCTAGGGCTGCACAGAGAAATCCCGTCTCGAAAAAAAAAAAGAATATAAAAACATTTAAAAAAATGATATAAAAGCATGTTAAAGCACCCATCATATACCAGAGCGCAACGGGCATTGCATGTCCCTTCACAGACACCCTGGGAGAATGGCGTTGTCTTGTTTTAGAAGACAAACTAACCAAAACAAGTCTTGTCCACTAAGAACCTCATAATAAGCTGCGGGACAAGGGCTAGGTCTAAGATCCACTAGCTCTCTGTGATGGTTCTATCCCGAAAGCCCTTTGGTACTTCGCTGCTTCGGTAATCTCACTGAACCAGTCTTCCAGGAGAGCACCCAGCACTTGAATGACAATGACAGGGACCAGTCCCAGCCCATCTACAGGGTATCACTAAACGTTTGCACAGCACACAGCAACAAGTCCAGACCCAAGGCGTCTTCAGTGAGGGGGCGGAGACCAGGGAGCAGCTAGCGAAGCCCACACAGTACCACCGTTGCTACCCACGCTGGACTCGGGCCCGGGACCCGTCCGTCACAA
>LOEQ01000587.1:83089-96237 GCA_001685075.1 Bramus lutescens | reverse complement strand
CTCTGTAGACCAGGCTGGCCTCAAACTCAGAGATCCACCTGCCGCTGCCTCCCAAGTGCTAGTTTTAAAGGCCTGTGCCACCACCTTCTGGCTCAACCTAGTACTTCCTGTTACCAAGGCTGACCTTGAACTTTGGATTCTCCTGCCTCTACCTCCCAAGTGTATTCTGCATTTTCATTCATCTTAGTAGTAACCAACTGTCTCTGCTAAAGTTATGAACAATCGCCTTGGTTTTCTCTAAGGTCTCCTGGGTTACAGGAACCCTTTCCTGTCATTCATATTGGCTGATATTGAGGGAGGCCAAGTCTCTGCTCCAGACACCTTCATCCAGGGCCCAGAACTCCCTGGAAGAATTTGGAGCTCTCTCTCTCTGCAGCCCCTGGCCGTAACCATAGGCTTCCAGACATAGGGAAGGAACTGGAGCCGTATTCCTTTCTCTACACACAGGTCCTTCCTTGCATGTGCTAGGTGACAGTAAACTACTAGGGACCGAGACTCTAGAACCATGTGATTCCAGCCTTTGGAAAATAGAGAAAGGAGACTTAGGAACTTCAGATGCAGAGTTCAAGGCTAGCTTAGGGCTACATAAAACCTTGCCTCATACAAAACAATAGAAAGCACAGATAGACAAACAAAAGCAACACATCAATTTTTATTTTGGAGATGGGGGTCTCCCATGTAAGTACTGACAATGACAAGATCCCCTGTGGGTGACTCTGGAGAGATGGCTCATCTTCTTTTCTTGCAAAGGACCTAGGTTTGGTTCCCAGCACACAGTGGTTCATAACCATCTGTAACTCCAATTCCAGGAGATCTGATGACCTCTTCTGACCTGAGGCACAAGAAACTGCACATGGTACACAGACATACATTCAAGCAAAACACTTATACAGGGCCAGGCACAACGGTGCACTCCTTCAATTTCAGCACATGGGTGGCAGAGGCAGGTGGATCTCTGAATTTGAGGCCAGCCTGGTCTACAGAGTAAGTTCCAGAACAATCAGAGCTACCTATTGACACGCTGTTTGGAAAAAAAAAACCAACAAACAAAAAGCAACAACACTCTTACATATAAATAAATCTTTTAAAAAATATATAATTTTTCTGTTCTATTCCCGCCTCTGCTTGCTTGGAACCTGAGGTGGATTCATTCCTATCATCCTTTTTTATGAGACAAGGTTTCGGTGTGTAGATCAGGCTGGCCTGGAACTGAGAGAGCCACCTGCCTCTGCCTCCTGAGTGATTGGATTAAAGATGCGCACCTGGCTTCATTCCCATCTTCTATCACACTTTCCACCCTAGAAATCGATCCCTCCTTTCATGAAGAAAGCCTGTCTACAGGCTTCAAAAGAGACATAAGGCACAGAAACCCTAGCAGGGAGGTCTTGAGCCAGGCTTGTTTTTTGTTTGCTCATTTAAGGGGGATTTATTCAGATTGCCATCTGGGAGCCTGGCAGTTCACATGGGATGTTGTGAAGTCCTTTTGGCTGGACCATATTACCACAGGGACAAACAGGTAGTCTCCCTATCCCCCGATTTTAACCTTTCACTCATATGGAAATCCAATTAATATATGTTATTAAGCCCTTAGACTCTTCATCTCGATTTCTTTGCCTGAAAATACCACAGACTATGGTGGTATATGCCTGTAATCCCAGCACTTGGCAGGCAGAGGCAGGAGGATCACATTTGAAGACCAAGGTCTCGTGTAAGTCTCAGCTGGCCTCAGATTCCTCAGGATGACTTTGAACTTCTGATCCTCCTGCCTCCACCTCCCAAGTGCTAGGTTTACCAGCTGTCCAATCTATTCAGTGCTCGGGATGTTGGAGATTGAACCCAGGGCTTTGTGGATGCTAGGCAAGCAAGCTACCAACTGAGCTATATGTCAGCCCCCAATGACTCGTTTATAGAAAGTGACGATGGGCGAAAGGGATAGCTACTTTGGAGAAAGTTCTGGATCAACAAGGGTTTCTGTGAATTGAGTTTGAATTCTCGTCTACAATCTAAACGCACCAAACACACTGATAAAGTTTTAGAAAGAGACTCAGTCTGTGCCTAGGACAAAGGTGAGGTAATCGGCTAATCTCTCCAAGGAGCCTGGCCTGGAGCTGCAGAGGCCTGCATTCCTCCCTGGACCTTCCTTAGCTTCCTTCTGTTCACTCCCTGCAGATCTGGGCCAGGGAGAATGCCTGAGATAGAAGACTCAGAGGAGAGGAAAAATCCAGAAGCGACAGCTATCAGGTGAGCTATAAAAATGCTTCTCACTTGAAAACCTGGTCCAGGGAGGGTCTAACTCTGCACAGGGAGATTATATGTGAATACCAAATATGTTTCATTTGTGTAAATCCCCTTTATTTTTCAGCATCCCTTGAGAGAACACCATCAGAGAACCCAGCCTTGCAGGGTCCTGGGCATGGAAGACAGAAGTAAAAGCCCAGAATTCGATTAGGTCCAAACCCTTCTCAGTCATGGTCTAGGGGGAAAAAAGAAAGAAAGAAAAAGAGGGTGGACACGCAGGACAAAAGAACCCTGGGACAACTAGTTCCTTTGAGTTTCCATTTTGTTCCTTTTGGCTGCCCTGGTTTCAACCCACATGTACATTTTCCACACACAACACGTGTGCTCATTTCGACAGTTCCCCCAACAGGAAGAACTGGAGCCTGCAGGCAAGAGATGACAGATACTGCCCTGGAGCACAGCATTCTGCAGGCAGCAGGGGCAGGGAGGTAACAGCATGCCTCAGGAGATCTGTCAGAGTTCATACTAGGCCAGAAGATTAGAGGGTGGATCCCTCTGAAGAAACACAGATGTCTCCCAAAGCCAGGATCTGTCCAGCAACACACATGCTCTGATCCCTTCCTAGGTGGTTGGCTTCAGTTGGCTAAAGCCCACATTGGGCTGGGAAGACAATATGGTTGATAGAGTGCTTGTCTCAAAAGCTGGAGCATGATGAATTTGATTCCCAGAAGCCACGTAAAAATACTTGGAACAGCCGGGTGGTGGTAGCATACGCCTTTAATCCCAGAATTTGGGAGACAGAGGCAGGCAAATCTCTGTGAGTTCGAGGCCAGCTTGGTCTACAAGAGATAGTTCCAGGACAGACTTCAAAGCTACAGAAAAGCCGTGCCTCAAAAATAAAATAAAATAAAAAACGACATGGTGGCAAGTGCTTGTCTGGCTTGTCTGAGTCCCGGGGAGACAAGAGACAAGTGCTAGACAAGGTTAGCCCGCCAGCCTAACCTATGTGATGAACTTCAGACCAATGAGAGATGCTGTTGTTGTTCACCTCCTTTGAAACAGCAGCTCTCATTGGTGGACAGTGTTCCTGAGGCTACACTGGGGTTGTTCTCAGGTCTACACATGCACACACACACACCCATTTGTAGTGTCACCTACAGACAGTTGTTCATCTTGCTCAGGTGAGCACCCTATACTAAAACAGGCATTAGCTGTCCTAAAGGCTTTGGAACCTCTGACTAAGGCCCATGTAGCTCAGGCTGGCCTTGAACTTGCAGAAATCATCCTACCTCAACCTCCCAAGTACTGGGATTACAAATATGCACCCTACACCCGGATCCCATTTCATCTCTTGTCAGATATGAATTCACTCTTTTAACAAGTATCATTGTCAGGTTGGTCCTCCAGCACAGAACTCTCTGCTCCAGTGGCTGCAAACCCCAGGTGGGTCTATAACTTAACTCACTTTTCCAGTCAAGAGCAAAGTGAAAAATGGTGTTTATACAACGCTGAATAGCAGGGACTCCTCCAAGGTGGACGTCCAGGGTAGACCTTGCCCTTAGCATCATGGTCCCCATCTTGCTTTTCTGTGTTTCTGACCTGTTGCTCCGGCATCTGGCGCTGGAGAAGTGAGGGTCCTCTGATATTATTTCTGCTCAGGTATTGGAGGAGGCCACTTGTTCGTTCCTGACTGATCAGCCCCAAAATAATCACACAAACTGTATTAATTAAAACACTGCTTGGCCCATTAGCTCTAAATTCTTATTGGCTAACTCTTACATCTTAATTTAACCCATTTCTAGTAATCTGTGCATCATCACAAGGTTGTGGCATACCAGCAAAGTTTCAACATGTCTGTCTCCAGTGGCTCCATGGCTTCTCTCTGACTCTGCCTTCCTCCTCCCAAGCTATAGGCCAGGCCAGTTCTTTATTCATTAACCAATAAAAGCAACACATAGACAGAAGGACCTCCCACACCACTGAGGGATTACTTTGAAAAAATTCAGGGTGAATATAATCAAATACATCTATGAGAACATCTTGATAAAGCCAGACACAGTAGTTCCTGTCTATAATCCAACACTTGGGAGTCTGAGGCAAGATTTCTGTGGAATGCAAGGAAAGCCTGAGCTACCTGGTGAGTTTCAGGCCAACCTGGTCTACCAACTGAAACCCTCTCTCATCGGAACCATTATAGTGGAAGGAGATAATCAACTCCTAGAGATTATTCTCTGGCCTCCGCATGTATGCACTGGGAAACACACGGAGAGTGGGGAATAAAAGAAGCAACGAGAAGTCAGGAGTTAGGAGGTCGGTTCTGGTTTGCTTTATTGGCATGACAGATGGTTTCCATCAAATACCAGACCTTGTAAGCTCTTGTTTCTGTGCTCCAGTCCATTTCTGTCTTCACTTCCCTCATTGTTGGCCTGACTTCCTTTGGTTTGGGGCTAACCCCACCTGGGGCTGCACATTCTGCTCAGCAAAGCCAATGAGCAAAGAATGCGCTACTAACATTTCAGCTCAGTATCCACTCATCTGCCTCCACACCCTTCCAACGAACGGAAACAGACCGGGCAGGCGCGGAGCCCAGCATCTGTCTCTCTTTACCAAGAGAAGCTGGAGTCTGGGGGAGGCAGTGTAGTGACAGCCCAGACCTCTAACAAAATAAATACTCAACTGCGATTGCTTAGAAGATCAAAGGGAGAAAGTGAGAACAAATTCTCTTCCTTCTCCCAGGGTGTTTCTGTGTTTCTATTCTCCCCACCCCTCCACCACCACACACCTTTCATTGCCCCCCCCGTTTCCCCAACAGCAGGGCCACAGAGCCCCCACCCCCTCAGCCTCTCCTAGAGTTTCCTCAAAATGCCTGTAGTGGCTGGATCATTTAACTTGGAAGGAATCTTAGAGAGGCAGTCCTGACCGATGGGAGCTGCAGCCAGGCGACAGCAGTACCTCAGGACCTCAGTAGTCTCCCTGTGTGCTGCGCTCGCTGGCCTGCTTGCTTCCCTCTCTCTTGCTCTGTTTGTCAGGCTGAGCTGTGAGGACGAGTCAGCTCAAGGGAGGAGTTCAGAAACCCAATCCAAGCGCGTGTCCGTGCCCAGCTGTCCCCATCACAGCGCCAGCAAGCGGTGTAACTCCACTCCCACGAACTTCTTCCGTGCCTGTGCTCAAATTGAAAGAAGAAAACCACTCTTGGGGCTGGAGAGATGGCTCAGCAGTTAAGAGCACTTGCTGCTCTAGCAGAGGAGCTGGACTTGGTCCCCAGCACCCACACAAGTCAGCTAAGTAGCAAGAGCCTGTCTCAAAANAAAAGGAAGAGGAAGGAGCAGAGGAAAGATTAACGCAGGCAGAAGGATCAGGAGTTCAAGATCATCCTCACCCTTGCCGCCATTTCTAACCAGCCTAGGCTATATCAAGTGACTCAGTCTTAAAAAAAAAGTAAGTGGAGGGGAAGGGAAGCTGAAGCTGGGAGGTAGCCCAATTGGTAACGTGCTTGTCTTTAAGCACGAGGTCCTGACTTTGATCCCCAGAACCCACATTTAAAAAGCCAAACATTGTTGTCGCACAGGATCACAGGATCGCAATTCCAGTGCTAAGGAGCTGGAAGAGGCAAATCCTGGGGCTGCCTGGCCCAATCAACAAATACCAGGTTCCACTGAGATCAAGCCTCAAAAAACAGGGTGGGTAGCACCTGAGAAATGATGATTTTAACTCTTTTGTTTTTCTTTTTTGGTTTTTCAAGACAGGATTTCTCTGTGAAACAGCCCTAGCTGTCCTGCGAACTCACAGAGATCTGCCTGCTTCTGCTTCCCGAGTACTGGGATAAAAGGCACGCACCACCGCTGCCCAGTGAATGACAGTTGATTTACAGATGTGCCTGCATGCTCTTTCACATACATGCATGCACCCTCACACATGAACTCAGGAGACATCAAGAGAGAGATCCCACAGCCTTCCTCCTCAGAAACTGGAGTAGAAGCCAGGGCTGCAGTCCATGAACTCATTAACCCATCAGCCCAACCCCCATGGCCACCAAACCCCTCCCAGGCAAAGAGACCAAAGAGCAAAAGAAAAAAGCCAGGTGAGGCGGCACTGAGGGTGAGGACAGCAGCTCCCAAGGACCTCATGAGCATGGAGGAACTGGCAGTCTGTCCTGGTCCACTGCTGACTGACACATTAACTCCCCAGCTAATTGCTTGTTTATATAAGTGATAACTGTCTGCTTAGGGCCCTTCAAAGACTGGGGAGAGCCCCACCAGACAATAAACAGAACTAGCATTTACCATCTAGGTGCTGTTGGGAGGATTAGGCCCCTCCTACGCACCATGAGGTGTGTATTTATTATTTGCTTAGTCATCTGTGGTTATCTTCTATAGTTCAAGATGAAATCTTTGTATGAAAAGGAGTTTGAGCAAGACACGGCCCACACCTGTTATTCCAGCACACTGCAGGCTGGGGCAGATGAAAGTAGAATTCAAGGTCATCCTCAAGGACGTGTAGGAAGCCCCATGCCAGTGTGAGCTACCTGAGACCCTGTCTCAAAACAGAATCCTAAAAGGCTAGGCATGGTGACACATGCTTTAATCCCTGAGGATACACTCCCATACCAAAAAAAAAAAGTTTGGAAAAGAGCCAGCTTCGGTGGTCTCTCTTACTTTATGGAAGACACTCACCTCCAAGCAAGTTCCTCCCTCTATTTCCCCTGAATCCCAAATACAGCCTGCTGTTCCTGATCAGTGTTGCTTGGAAAACCGCCTTCCACGCATGCGCCTCCCATGCCTGTCTGTCAAGGCGACCCCATCTCAGCTCAAATCCCACCTGCTCCCTGACACCACCTGAGAGCCTATGGCTCGCGGCTGCTTTTCTCCCTCAGAAGGCAGATTGTAGGAACACACCTGCTACACATAGGTGCTCCCAAGCCTCCGAAGGCAAAAGGAATATGTACCGTGTGCCCATATTGTTCCCATTTCCAATGCAGCTCACCCAGGTGCAGGAAGGAGGAACTCACCTGAGGTTCATAGGAGTCCACAGCCAGGTCTCCCTCAAACATGGCCGGTCCACCAGCCTCACAGGGAAAGCCTCTTGCAGCGAGCGGCCCATAAGTGACTCAGGCCTACTCACTGTCCTTGTGACTGCTACCTTGCCTGACTCCAAGCTCACTGCTCCTCCTCCTCCTGGAGACAGGGGCTGGTTTTGGTTTTAAGATTTTACTTTTTGCTGGACGGTGGTGGCGCACGCCTTAAATCCCCACACTTGGGAGGCTCTCCGTCCGCTTAGAGACACTCAAGCTCCGGTCGGACTAGAACAAGAGCTAGTCCAGGACAGGCCCCAAAGCCACAGAGAAACCCTGTCTTGAAAAACAAAACAAAACAAATTTATTTTTTATTTATATATGTGTGTATGTGCTACCAGTGCATTGCCCACAAAGGATCCCTTGGAATTAAAAATTACAGATTGTTGTGAGCTGCCCAACGTAGGGACTAGGAACTGAATTCAGCCCTTCTAGGAGAGCAGCAAGCTTTCTTTTTTTCTTTTCTTTTTTTTAATATTTATTTATTATGTATACAACATTCTGTAAAAATATGGAACGCTTCACGAATTTGCGTGTCATCCTTCCGCAGGGGCCATGCTAATCTTCTCTGTATCGTTCCAATTTTAGTACATGTGCTGCCGAAGTGAGCACACAACAAGCTTTCTTAACCACTGAGCCATCTCTCCAGCACATGAGACCAGCTCTTTCTAGGTAGTTTAGGCAGGTTTCAAGCTCTGGGCTCAAATGATCCTTTTGTCTCAGCTTCCTCGGGAGGTAGGATGACAGAGCCAACCAGCACATCAGGCCAGGCCAGGCGGACTTGTCTTTTGTCTTTTTCTTTGGTTTTCAGAGGCAGAGTCTCTGTGGTAGGCTGGGCTGATGGTAGACTCACAGTGCTCCTGGCACAGCCCCTCAAGTGCTGGGATTGTCAGCTGGACCGCACACCCTGCTCTTCTCTTTCCGCTGCTAGCTCGCCTCCTTGCTGCTGCTGTCTGGTTTCTGTATTTGAATTTAGACACCACCCCTCCTCCTTTTTAAAAACCAAGTACTGGGTCAAACCTAGTGGGTCACATCTAAAATCCTAGCGCTGCAGAAGCTGAGGTAGGATAAAGAATGTGAATTTGACACCAGTTGCGGGTACATGGCGATCTCAGTCACGCATCGTCTTGCCTGCCTTCATGGAAGTCTTTTTTTGGTTGTTTTGTTTGTGACAGAATCTCTTTCTGCCTGGAACTTAAAATTCTCTGGCTTCAGTCTACCAAGTGGTGGGATTCCAGGTATGCACCACCCCCACACAGACTCCTGGTGTTCAACCTTTCTCCAAGAACTCTGGCAGAGAGGTAATGGAACCACTTTGAAATGCTACTGCGGACTCTGCGCTTTTGAAACCGTCTCCCGGCCAGGTCTGGCAGGCAGGCACCCTATCTCATTGCTCAGTTCTTTCCCTTTAGGTCCGGTCTGGGGCTTGGGGGTTGTTTTTGCTCTGTGCGTCCTGACACTCGGGCTCCAAACACAACTCTGACAGTGGCTCTGTTCTGATCTAGAAGCCGCCACAAGGCTTCTGTAGCTGCCCCTGAGCTTCAGAGCGCAGCAGATCCCGCCAAGACTGGCAAGCATGTTGACCTGGCAAGGCACATCCTGGGGGTTTCCCACTTCTGTGTGCACAGCCCAGTGCTCCTGTGCACACTAAGCACTTCCTTCCTCTTCTGGCCAAACCCTGCACTGTGTTTATGAACAGCCTCACGCTGGGTCCAGAGAGTAATCAGTGTGCTCTGCCTTCTGGGAGTAAGGAAACAGCGGTTTGTTCACTGTGGACAGGGGATCTTCACCACCAAACTGTAAAACAGTCGGGAACTTTATCTTAAATAAGCTCTGGTCCAGGATTTTCTTTTTCTTTTCCTTTCCTTTTTTGAGACATTGTTTACTCTGTAATCTAGGCTGACCTGGAACAGGCTATATACTTACTCCAGGCTAACTTTGAGCTCTTGGCCTCTGGCTTCATTCTCCCGAGTGCTAGGATCACAGATGTGAGCCACTATAACTGACTTTTCCAAGATCAATCTCTCTCAATTCCCCGCCCCCCCTTCACGCTGCATCTCCCCCTCTTCCCCTCCCCATGCTCCCCTCTTCATCACCCAATTACTTCTTAGGGCCTTGGAAGTTACTGGAACCTTATTGTCTTATGAGAAACTTGGTATCTCTTTTAACGTTGCTCTCTTCTCTGCTGGGTCCTGGTCAGTTTGAATTCCTATTCTGGACTTGGGTAGCCCACACTCCAGGGCCCCCACCCCCACCCTGTCTAGGGGGTGACATCATCCTCAGGGGTACTCAGGAGACAGAGGCAGGGAAATCACTGTAAGTTTGAGGCCAGCCAGGGCTGCACAGGGAGACTTTGTTAAAAAATAAATAAAATAAATAAAATAAAGGGCTGGGCACATGCCATTAATCCCTGCTCTTGGAAAGCAAAGGTAGGATCTCTGAGTTCGAGGCCAGCCTGGTCTACAAAGTGAGTTCCAGGGCAGCCAGAACTGTTATACAGAGAAACCCTATCTTGAAAAACAAAATAATAAAAAAAAAACCCAAAACCCCAAAACCTTTGGTCTCCATATGCATGTGCACACACAACCCTCACGTGAATATGTACATACAGGCAAATAAAATAATAAAACAAGTAATAATTAAAAAATCCCTGCACGGGGCTGGAGTACAGCTCAATGATAGAGTGACTGTTTACCATGAACTGGGCCCTGAATTCTAATTTGAAGGAGGTGGTTGGAGAGAGAATGGCCTCCTCAGGCTCCTGCATTTGAGAGAGAATGGCCTCCTTAGGTTCTTGCATTTGGATGTTTGGTTCCAAGTTGGTAGACTATTTAGGAAGAATTAGGAGGTGTGGCCTTGTTTGAGGAGTTGTGAGGTTTCAAAAGCCTCACACCCGGCCCAGTCACACTCTTTTTGCCTCCATCTTGTGGGAAAGATGTAAACTCTCAGCCACTGCTTTAGCACCATGTCTGCCTGCCGCCATGCTCCCAGCCGTGGTCACCGTGGACTCCCCTCTGAAACTGTAAAAAGCGAGTCCCCAATTAAATGTTTTCTTTTATAAGCTGCCTTGGTCATGGGGTCTTTTCATAGCGATAGAACAGTAACTAAGACTCCTAGCATTGCAAAACAATAATCAAATAAAACAATAAAACTAAACTGATGACTTTAACCCCAGAACTCATGAGACTGGGGCAGAAGGATTACCTGAAGTTCAAGACCAGTCTGGTTTACTTAATGAGTTCCAGACCAGATTGGTCTAAAGACCAAGACTCAGGACCAGTAGTGGTGGTACACACCTTTAATCCTAGCACTTAGGAGGCAGAGGCAAGCAGATCTCTGAGTTCAAGACTAGCCTGGACAACAGAGCAAATTCCAGGACAACCAAGGTACATAGAGAAACCCTATTTCAAAAAATAACTAAGTAAATAAAAATAAGTGAACCCGTTGCCACTCATAGCAGACACACCCGCCATCCCAGCACTCGGGAGGCTACAGAAGGAAGATGGGTGCACAGCTCTATTCCCAGCACTCAGGAGGCAAAGGTCAGTGGGTCTCCGTGAGTTCGAGGCCAGCCTGGTCTGCAGAGTGAGTTCCAGGACAGCCAAGGCTGCACAGAGAAACCAAAAAAGAAAATAAAATAAGTCAACTAGCTAATAATCAACTCCCAGATCCAGAGATAAGCGAACAATCTTGAGCTTACACCGTTGCCCAAGAGCCTAGTTGTCTGAAACCAGTGACACCCTTTCCTCCTCCACTTCAGAGAAGTCACATGACCCTTCTGGGTGAAACAGAGCATGCTCCTTCTGAGCTGATTGAAAGCTTCATTGGCTTTTGTGGTCTGTGGAGGAGCAACTTTGCTTTGATTCAACCATAGTACCGAGGGTTCTGGATGACAAACAATAGGGCCAGCTGTGTGCCAATAAAACTTTATTTACAAAACAGGCCCCAGGGCTTCAGCTTGCCATCTGGAAGAGTACACTGTCTGGAAAATGATGTCACTGCCTTGAGGGTAGTTTTCCTTGACCCATTGACCTTAGCAAGGGTGACAGGTAAAACCATAGCAGTGAGTTACTGCAACCTAACTTAGTCTAACCTGGTGAGCCTGAAAAATCTTGGGGCCAACTTGTCAACACTGGCACTTTTTCTCCAGAGAGAGGAAAGACCACCCCTCCACCCCCAGAGCAGACTGGGCTCCCCCAGCTCAGTCCTTCCCAACATGTTTCAAATGGGGCTTTTTGAGCGCCATGCCCATCCGGGCTTTTTAAAATTTTTTTATTTTAATTTTTTTTATTTTGTTATTTTTTATTTTGGTGTGAGGACTGGGGCTTACATCTCAAATGCTTCACCAACTGAGTCAACTTCCCAAGCCGCCACATTGGCTTTTGTTCTCAATTTTTTACAGGTGTGCCCTGTCCCCTCTCGCATTCCAACCCTCCCTTCTCTCCCCTTGCCCCTTCCTGTCAGTCCCCTTGGTTCCCCTGGACAGTCGCACTTCCACCTTCATTTATCCGTGTACAATTTTGTGTACTATATAAAAATCTAGGAACACAGATAAGAGGCAGCACGCAGTACTTGTCCCTCTGAAACTAACTTCCTTCACTTACTATGATTATCTCTGGTTTTCTGCAAGTGATTTGTGGAGCCTGTCCTGGAACTCGCTACGTAGATCAGGCTGGCCTTGAACTCACAGAGATCCACCTGCCTCTGCCTCTGCCTCTGCCTCCTGAGTGCTGGAATTAAAGGCCTGTGTCACCCCAGCCCGGCAACTTTGTTCTTCATGGCTGACAGAAACTCCGCTGTGCAGGAGCTGGAGAGGTGACGGCTCAGTTGAGAGCTCTCGTTTCTGTTTCCGGGGGCCTGGGTTTGATTCTCAGCACCCACATGGTGGCTTACAGCCACCTGTATCTCCGTATCTCCAGTTTCATGGTATCCAATGCCCTCTTCCGACCTCCGTGGTCACCCGGCATGCACATGGTGCACAGGCCCACAAGCAAACATTCATACACATGGGATAATAAGCATAAAAATATTTTATTCCACTGTGTATGTCCAGCGCATCTTCCTTCACTTTCCTTTTATTGGCCAAGGTTGACTCCATGACTCAGCTGTTGTGCACAGTGCTGCAGTCAACATGGTTGTTCAAGTGTCTGTGACATGTTGTCTTGGAGTCCTTCTGGTAAATACCCAGGAGTATTTGGTCTCGGAGTCTATCACACCCAGGAGTGGTAGAGCCAGGTCTCCTTGGGTATTTGAGATGGGGGTCTTGCTGTGTATCTTTGGCTAGCCTCTAAATTCATAGTGGTCCTCATGCCTGGAGCTCTTGAGATTACACGTATATCCCACCATCCTCAGCTCCTGAGTGCTTACGACCCAATTCCATTTCCTTTATTTACCCAAATCCACCCCTGCTTCTGCTCTAATGAGCCTCCTCGGACTATTTCCTTATGATCTATAATCACTAGCTTGATAAGAATTGCCTCATTAAGTCCCAAAAAGGATGAAAAGCCAGCTCATCCAGAGAGGCATCCAATTGGTTCGGGGCCGCCACTAATTTCACCCACCAGGGGAGATATGAGGGATGAACCGAGTCTCACCAAGAGGCAGACCAAAGCCACTGTAGTTTCTGGGAGGTATACCTACATGGTCAGGAATTGAGAACTGGAGAATGAATGATGGGAATTTGGCCCTCAAGACAAGTGAAGAAAGCAGAGTAGGAATTTGGAAAGGGTCTTCCTGGGGACTGCAAAGGTGCCAGCTTTTGAATTTCTTGAATTGTGCTCAGTAAGAAAGTACAAGGATGCCCGTATGGCTCCTTAGAGTGTGTGTGTGTGTGTGTGTG
>LOEQ01000587.1:30588-45009 GCA_001685075.1 Bramus lutescens | reverse complement strand
GTTTGGCAATGTTCCTTCTGTTTCTATTGTGTGGAACAGTTTGAGGAGTATTGGAATTAGTTCTTCTTTGAAAATCTTGTAGAATTCTGAGCTGAAACCATCTGGTCCTGGGCTTTTTTTTGGTTGGGAGACTTTTGATATCTGTTTCTATTTCTTCAGCAGATTACGACCCCCAGAGATACCACCAGAAACCAGAGAAGTACAGACCGCAACAGCAAGGTTTATTGTTATTGTTAGCGTAATGGGAGCTAGCACGGAATTTGCCCCCAGTACTTGTCGCAGCGAGACAGGGAGGAGCTAGAGTTCTTCTGTGAGGCTAGCTTTCTAAAGGCAAAAACTACAAACCCTTCAGGGTGGTCGGGGGTTTTGGCGCAATTTTTATTTTTATTTCTTGAAGGTCTTTGCTTTTTCCCATCCTGATTTGTCAGCTTGTTTTGTTTTTAGAGTCAGGTTACGCTGTCCCTGAGTCGGGGCATCTTGTGGTTTAACAGTCACCACCAGATGGTCAGGTGTCCTGACTCTTGTGCTTTAGAATTTCTCGAGAAGAGAGGGGTGGGGGGGCCACCATCAGCTTTGGGAACATGAAGCTAGTCTGGGGTTTTTGATTTTAAAACACTCTGCCAGGAATTCCTTTGAGAATAAGGGGTGAGGGTCTTACATTCCCCCCTTCTCTTGGTCCTAAGGGGGCTCAATCATGAGCCTGCTTGCTATAGCTTATGTATTTCATCGACCCTGTAGATATTACCATACATTGTATAAGGCCTGAGTGGAGTGTACCCCTGTTGTACCATAAGCTGTATAGTTCCCAACCTTTGCTTTGGAGTATTCTATTACTAATAATACAGGGCCTGAAGGTGAGTATTAGGAGGACGAGTAACAGAGGCCCTATTAGGGATGAAACAAGGGTGGTGAACCAAGATTTGGAATACTAGGCCTCAAACCAACTCTGGTTGGCTTCATATTCTCTTTACCTTTTTGCTATGCCTTCACCGACTTTTGCCATAGAATCTTTAACAATTCCTGAGTGGTCTGCATACAAGCAACATTCTTCTCCCAAAGCTGCACATAACCCCTTCTCTTCTAGGAATAGTAAATCTAGACCCCTTCTGTTCTGTAGCACCCTTTCTGCCAGTGAAGACAGAGATTCTTGTAGGTGGGTGATGGAGGTTCCTATTCTTTGAATGTCTTCTTCTTTTGATATGCAGAGATCCACATCATAACGCTGTTGGGTGAAGAGGGAGGTTGCCCCTGTCCCCAATCCTGCTAAGCTGGTTCTCATCAGGATGGCAAGGGTAAGGGCTGTGACCGGCTCTCTCTTATTTTAAGAGCGTACTCAGTAAGGCTTAACAATTCCTCAGTGGCATGGTAGGTTACCCTGGGAACCAGGCGTATGAGGACACAAAACCCCTTCGTTTGATTCAGCACAGTCACATGGGCGCAGGGTGTTAGGCCAGAGGAACATGCCCACCAAGTGTCATTCGCTGGGACCAAATATCCTGATTGGTTGATGAGTGGCATAGTGTGATTGCAGCGGAACCAATAGCGGTCAGGTATCATTCCTATACATAGTTCCTGACCTGAGACTTGTTCGAGGGTTAAGGAGGTATTTGACTGCCATCAACAAGAACGTGAGGCCCCCTTCTGTTCCTGCCGATTAGGATTGTTGGTTGGGGCCAACACAGCTATTCCTTCATAAACAGGGTGGCCTCATGCTGTAGCAGAGCCAGCAGGAGGCAGTTAGTTCTGGCTTGGGACTATTTAGAAGTAAGAATGACTGTTGTAGGACCGTAAACGGGGGTTTGCAAGTTCTGTGGATCTGCTAGGTGTGGGGCCAGCTTCCCAGTGTGTGTTCAGTGGTGGTAAAATTGAGGGCTGAAGGCAATTGCTGGGGTACTAATAGTTGGCTTGGGAAGAGAGGAAGGACTTTTCTTATCTGAGCAGGGATTGTTACTTTATTGGGGCCTAATGCTGCAGTCAAGGGGGTGCTGCAACAACTCACAGGGAGAACAAGATCCCTACATCTTCTCCCCCTGGAACATACAATCATAATCCCCAAGTCTTGCCCATTAACCAGTTAGCCCTTTTTCCCTCCTCAGTAAAGGTGATACTGATTTTAGACTCTCCTGGTGTGGATTAAGTCTCCTCTGCTAGTCCCCCACTGGGAGGCGCTGGTTTCACATCCCAAGGCAGCACAATAAAATACTTCAGGCCCCCCACACTGGCGAGTACGCTTACCTGCACCCCCCCCAAAATATACCAGTCACAATGTCGGCAAGCAGGGTAAGAGTCTCGGAGAGTTCGCTCAGTGTTTTCCCAAGAGTCTTTTGCTAAAGCGCATAGGTTGAAAGTTAGCTGGGGGTACCATGTGTCCAGTGGGTGAACTTCAGTGGCCAACCTTAAGGTTTGCCCAGTCTCAGGGTTAGTCAGGGTTCAGGTTAAGTTCCAAGGTGCATGGGGGTTTTCAGTACTCCCTGGGTACAGATGAAGTAGCAGGTGTCACATGAGCAGGGTGAATTTCATTTTCAGGTTTCCAATGCAGCTTTAGCTTCAAAGGATCGGAGGGGTGCTTGGAAACTTTCCAGGTCCCATCCGGAGGCTTCTCAGCTGTAGGCGCCACAGGTCTGGCGTGGGAGTGGTGAATCCAGGTGGAAATACCGTCCACTTTGAGAGCAGTTAGGGTGGTTAAGATGACAACATCTTTCCACGGTGGCTCCAGGGACTGTTTCTGTAAATGTCCCTGGTCTGGTTCTGCTCCTGTGGAGGTCCCTGGCTTGGGGTTGGTCCTGCAAAGGTCTCTGGCTTTGATCTTCTCCCTTGGAAGCCCTAGAATCGGGTGCGCTCGGACCCACAGAGGACCTGGCTCAGGCCTAGTTCCTCAGAGGTCCCAGACTCACGCCTGGACTCGCAGAGGTTTCTGGTTCCTGCCTACTCCCTTTGACATCCCAGACTCACACCCAGACCCACAGTGGTCTCTGGCTCTGGCCCACTTGCTCAGCAGTTGCTCCCCTGTACCTGCTTCTGTGGAGTTTGCTGTCTCAGGTCTGCTCTGGCCCAGGTGGCTGGCTCAGTCCTGCCTCCACAAAATGTCCCTGGTCTGGATCTGCTCCCGCTCCTGTGGAGCTCGCCTGCTCTGGCCTAGGTCATTGTTCCAGTCCTGCTTCCGCAAATGTCCCAGGTCTGGATCTGCTCCTGCTCCTGTGGAGCTGTCTCAGGCCCACTCCGACCCAGGTAGCTGGCTCAGTCCTGCTCTTTTGGGGTTCACTGCTTCAGACCTGCTCTGGCCTAGGTTGCTGGCACAGTCCTTTTGCTACATAAATCTTAAAAAATGTTTTTTTTTTAAACCAGTGCAAAATGAAAATAGCTGGAAATACAAATGTAATTTTAAATTGAAAAGGACTTTAGTTTTCAACTCTACTTTTGCATGTGCGGATCAGAGATCAGCCAATCGTGTGTGCTCCACAAGAGCACACCTTGCTTTGTAAGACTGGGTGTCAGGGTTGGAGAGATGGCTCTTCCAGAGATCCTGAGTTCAATTCCCAGCAACCACATGGTGGCTACAACCATCAGTATTAGGATCTGATGCCCTTTTCTGGCCAGCAGGTGTACATGCAGAGTACATAAAAACTATATAAATAAAATTTAAAAAATAGAATTAAAAAAAGACTGGGTGTCATGACACCTCCAGCGAGTCAGCAAGCTCCAGTCTGTCTCTGCCTCCCCCAATGCTTTGAATTACAAGTGAATGCTACTGTGTCTGGTCTTCTGTGTAGGTGCCAGTGATGGAACTCGGGTCTCCTCATGCGTCTGAGGCAAGCACTTTACTGAGTTAGCTCCCTAGCTCAAAACTATAGACCTAGCTAGTTATCTATCTTGAGTAGTTAAGAACAAGCCTCATGGCATGTGCCTTTAATCCTAGCACTTGGGAGGCAGAGGCAGGTGAATCTCAAAGTTCAGGGCCAGCCTGAACAGTCTACAACGACTTCCAGGATAGCCAGGGCTACATGGTGAAACCCTATCTTGAAAAACAAAACAAAAAGCCCCATGATGACATGAGATGTTTGTATGCTATGAATGTTTTATTACCATTGGTTAATAAAGAAGCTGATATGGCCAATAGCCAGGTGGGAAATCCAGAGATACAGGGAGAAAAAGGGTGGAGTCAGGGAGCAGCCTCTAGAGGAAGAGCATTACCAGTTAGCCACAGGGCATGTGGCGATACTTTAGAAATGGGATGGTTTTTATGTAGAGCTAGCCAGTAAGAAGCCTGAGCCATCAGCCAAACAATTATAAAGTCTCCAAAAGTTTATTTTATGAGCAGCTGCAGGGACTGGCGGGTGGGAGAGAAACTGATGGGACCAGGTGGAACCCAGAAAACTTTCAGATACACCATGAAGCTGGGGAAGACTCAGAGGGTAAAAGCATTCACGACTCAACCCTGAGAACAAGGGTCTAAATCCTCAAAACCCACACAGAAAGGCAAGGGTGCCTGGAACGCTAGCACCGGGAGCTCACAGGCCAGTCAGCCACCTAGACCAAGGGAAGCATCTGGTTCGTCTCAGAGCACACCACCACACAGTTCTTCCTCCGCCACCAAGCTAATTATCTTAACGGCTGAGTTCTTTGCTCAATTTTCTGTATGTGGATCATTAACAGACAGTAACTTGTGTGCTTGAAAAGAGCGCTGTGCAGCAAGTCCTAATTGTGGGATGGGAACCCTCCTCCTCATTAAGGGATAAGAGAGAGGAGGGAACTTCCCTATAGTGGGATACAACTGTACAAATAAGACTCCTTCCTGTCTAGCAAAGCCCATAAGCCAGCCCACTTCCTTTCTCGAGAATGATGCCTGGCCTGACCTGGAGTTGCTTAGACAGAAAGTTCTGCTGTCTGCAGGCCTCCTGACTGTGTGGACTGGAACCATGATGCTAAGTGTAATCTCTTAAGCAAGGCAACCTCTCTAGACAGGGCAGTGATGGAATACTTGCCTAGTGTGGGGGAGGCCTGCGGCACTCTCTCTAGAACAGACACACACGCAGATTTGCCGTCAGTGCCTAGGAAGGGGCTGGAGCCTGTGGGAGACGTATCTGTGGTCCATTCCACTGCGGACCCTGCCCACCCTGTTTTGTACCCACTGTTTCCTGCATAAAACAGACAGGATTTGTCAAAATCTAGGGGGAGCAGGGAGCACCAAAGTAGACAAGGCACTAGAGACAAGAAACCTTTATTTGCAACTTCTGAGCAACACGGTTGCTGGGGACAGGGTCCTCTCTAACCTGACTAGCTCAGTGAGGGCAGACAGATGCTTCTCTGTTTAATGGCAGCTGGCACAGGGGTTTCTGAAGGAGAAGTGATTCTCTGTAAGACGTGTTAGACCCGGGTCCAGAGTGAGGATACTAGGCTCCCTGGCCAAATTCAGTACCCCACTTGCCTTCCCTAGAGCAGACACTACAGAACAGAAGGAGCTCCCTCGGAGACGGAAAGGCTTCTCTTCCACTTCGGTAGGGCTTTCAGTGTCTGCTCAGGGCTAGGGAACAGGGCTGATGATGGCCGCCGACAGAGAAGGTTATGTCATTTATTCATTAGCCCTGTCTTCTTTCCTATCTTAGCGTCTCCGCACCAGCCCACTTCCAGGCTGACACACGACTGTGCAGGCTCAGGGTCACGGCCACTTAAGTCAGTCATCCACTGTGATATTCCGGAAGAGGTAAGCCATGGACTCGCCATTGTGAATCCTCCGAATCGCCTCACAAAGAATCAAGCTGATGTCCACAGTCTTTATCTTAGGACACTGCAGTTTCTGGAGCTCATGAGGGACAGTGTTTGTCACCACCACCTGGATGCGAAGCAATGGAGAGCACACAGTTACACGTCTGTCAGGAGTGGCTATAAAGAAAAGCAAACCTAACATTTAATTTAGAGCCCTTAGCTCCAGCTCCAAACAAAATGTTTCTTTAGTGGTATGTGGCTGAACCTTTCATACATGCCCGTGTGTTCCGCTGAGCTACAGCCCAACCTTGGTTCTGACTTTCAAGAGGGTCTTGATATGTGACCTATATTAAAGCTCAACTATATAATTCATCTCTCAAGTGCTGGGACTATAAGCATAACACCCCATCTGACCAATGTACAGACTTTACAAACTGGGCATCCAGGGGCTCAGAACTTAGGTCCTAAGAGTGTCCAGCCCCATTCAAAACTTAACCATCATCAGGTATCGAATGTGACTCTACTATCAAGACGAGTTTTTAAATGTACACCTGCCTGAACGTGGCTGCTACCAAACGTACTGTTGACAGGTTGGCAGCCTAGCTAGGGGCATGGCAACAGAGTCAACTTTATTATTTCCAGAAACTGCACTGGCAGCCTGGACTCAAGCTGAATGTCCTAAGCCCTTTAAAGCAGACAAACCTCATCAATGGAGGACTCCTCAATCAGACGGGGGGCTTCAGCAGACAGGATACCGTGTGTGGCCATGACGTAGATCTTGTAAGCTCCCCTCTCTTTCAGGATCTCTGCAGCAGCCACAAAACTCTCCACGTCGTCAATGATGTCATCCTGCAAGGAGAGGCGGTTTCACCCACTCTCTACCCCAGGAGAGAAAGACACCCACCTGGTGTGAGAGGTCCTTCTGTATGTATTGCTTTTATTGGTTAATGAATAAAGAAGCTGCTTTAGTCTGTGATAGGGCAGAATAGAGCTGGGCAGGAAAACTAAACTGATTGGTGGGAGAAAGAAGGTGGAGTCAGTGAGACCAGAGGAAACAGATGCCAGGTAAGCCATGACCTCATGTTGATAACACAGATTAATAGAAATGGATTAATTTAAGATATAAGAGCTAGCTAGCAATATGCAAAATACAGTTTGAGTGATTATTTAGGGTCTGGGCAGCCAGTAGATAAACAGCCAGCAGCCTCCAACTACAGATTGGCACACTAACACGTGCCAGCTAAATCCACATAAAACCTGAGAGAGCTTGGAAAGGAATCCTAGACACACATGCAAAAAGTTTAGCCATATATTTTCCCCCCAGATGGGCTCTGTTTGCTGGCAGCTCCTTTAAGAGAGGTCTTCCTGGCTCAGTATTAGCAGCAAAAAAACCTTGTGGTTTTGAAACAGTGGCTTCCTGGTTCATGCTAGTTGCAAGAACAGCTCTGACTCTTTAGGAGGCTGAGCACTTAAATGGGGTCTGTGAGCAGCATGTTACAAATTGCTTAATGGTGACATAGATCTGCTGCGACCCTAAAGCTGGAACAGTGTACATGGCTCTCAGAGGTGGTGAACATGCCTCTGCATGTTGGACTAGGCAGAGCCAACAGGCAAAGCTCAGAGTTGGTCCTAGCCATGCCTGGTCAGCATTAAAACAGACAAACAAACAAACAAAAAACCCGCACCCCTGGTCAGAAAATACAGATATGCACACAATAAAGACAAATTCAGATGGAAAAGACCTCAAAATGGGTCATAGTGTTGGATAAATGTACATAGGCTTGAGAGAGAGAGGGAGAAGGAGGGAGGGAGAGAGAAGAAAATGAATTGTAGGGGCTGGATTATACAGGCCCATATTTCTACATTTTATGGTGGCCAAAATTCTGAGCAACCTTCAAGGCACAATTTGCACCTGCCACACAGAAGGCGGTCACCTAGCCTTTTGGGACAATGTGATGCCATCCTAAGCAAAGGGTCAGGATATGCTAATGTCGCTCTGCTCCTTCTATTGTAACTTAAGAGGTCACCTGGGAAAGAGGTATTAATTCAGTCAACATGACAGACCAGCCATAGTTGCAGAAGTGACCTAAGTCATTCTCCCCACTACCTAGAAAACAGAATGCTAATGGATTTCCCCTCAGTTCACATTTTGGTATAAAAGCTGTTTGGAGAATAAACGCGGGTGATTTTCTGGATGTGAATTCAGGATTTCAAGAAGGATCCCTAAAAATTCCTCCTGATAAAGCCATGTGAATTGTCTTATTCTCACACCTCCACTCTGGTATGAAAAATGGTTTATGTCTGGGCTGGACCCTGACAAAGAATATAGACTGTTAAATGGTTTTAAAAATTAAAACAAAGTCTTTAAATAAAGAGACAGAGTTGAGATAATCACAGATTAAAAGAGTAAAGATGGAAAATACATAGGGAGTCTGGATTATGTATATTATTGTGTTTTCTCTGAATTTTCTGACTATGAATGAGTACATAGAGACATTTCATTGTACAGGCTGCTAAGCTAAACCAACACATATACTTTAAAGGCTATCTTGACTTCAAAATTTGGGTCTAAGGATTTGTTGCTCTGGAAAAGAGGTTTCTGCTTTTGTTTCCACAGAGGATGAGAATCTGTAGATTGCTTCCAGACTAATGTGGTTTGATGGAACAAGACCCTCTGAAAGGTCTCCGCAAACCCCAAAATGACTTCGTCCAACAAAAAGCAGAAAGCAGTTTGTAAAGAACTACACCCAAATTCCCAAATATTGTTTATAAATGTTTGTTTGCATTTAAAGGGGGACATGCTATAGAGATACTTTGCATTGGTATGGATCTTGATTTATTGATACAAAACTTAAGGTCAATTTTGTTATTATGTATATTTCTGCTCTTGATTAAGGTATTGTTTGTGCAATTCATTTAAAAATGTAATGTAAAATTAAGAAATACAGGTTAATAGATAGTCATCTATAATAGTAATGTTAATTAGGTTTTCTAGATGTACAGAGATATATTTCAGACAGATAGGTATTCTTCAAACCTTTCAAAGACTACAGAATCTGGCACTTAAAATGTTTTAAGAACTTAGGACTTATAGGACAGTGAGACACATCTGTTCCTGACAACACCAAGCTACTTCAAGAGGAAGATGGGCATCGAAGAGATTCCTCATGGAGTTTGTTAGCCATTTGGGCAAGAAACTGCTCTTGCCCGGACTGCTTGATGTTATGCTGTATGAACTGGCTATGCAGGACCCCCAGAGAGATGACTATTGAACTGGCCTAAAGATGAGATGGTCCTTCGGAGTTCCTGCTTCATAAAAGAATCTGCCAGACATTCTGCAGGACACAGAAGAAAGTGACAAAACTGCCAATATAGGTAGAACTGTCTTTGAAATTTCCTGCTTCATGAAAAAGTCTGCCAGAGATTATGTATCTGTAGGCTGAAGATAGATGCCCCAACAGCACAGAAGAACTTTAGTTGACTGTTCAGGCAGTGAGATGTCTGTCAATTTTGAAGTTTTGGAAGTTGTTTACAATGCACTGTTAACTTAGGTAATGTTATCCTTTCTGGAGTCTTTGATGGAGTTGAAGAATAGATAGTTATAGTTTTCCTTAGTTATAATAAAAGATAGATATAAAACTTTATAGACTCACAAAAATAAGATGATAAGAGTATTTTCATTAATTTGCCAGATGTAAATAGATTAAATATTGTAACTATAATTCTTGCTTGATAAATGTTTTGTTGTATGTAATCTTGCTATGTTAAAGTTAAAATCTTTTTTATTTAGACAGAAAAGGGGAGATGGCATGGGAAGTCCTTCTGTATGTGTTGCTTTTATTGGTTAATGAATAAAGAAGCTGCTTTGGCCTGTGATAGGGCAGAATAGAGCGAGGCAGGAAAACTAAACTGAATGCTGGGAGAAAGTAAGCGGAGTCAGAGATGCCACGTAGCCACCAGGAGACAGACGCCGAAACTTTGCCTGGTAAGCCACGATCTCGTGGTGATATACAAATTAATAGAAATGGGTTAATTTAAGATATAAGAGCTAGCTGGCAATATGCTTAAGTGATTGGCCAAGCAGTGATTTAATTAGTATAGTTCCTGAGTGATTATTTCAGGTCTAGGAGGCCAGGAACAATCAGCCTCTGCCTACACCATCTCTCTGCTGCACATGGTTTCAGTAACATTAGAACACATGCCTGGGCCAAGAGCTGAGCACCCTGGGACAGCAAAGGTGCACCTATGCAGGGTGTCAGCAGAAAGAGCGAGGCCCCAGTCCTAGGTATGTGTGACATGGCAGCTGAAGCTGTCATGACGACTGTCTGGGTAGCTTCCTTCCTTCAGACTCCTGACTCACTCCACTGAGCCAGCATGCTGCTTACTTTGTCCCAAGAGAGGGTGACACAAAAGGAAGAGAGAAATAAAGGAGCTGCTGACGATGTGACTTTCTCGTGTGACAGCGGACGGCACGCCAATGCAAAGCTGGGCTGCAATGGGACATCTGCTCCCACTGGTGACAATTGGAAAAGCCCCATCTTCAGTTTATCCTATGGCCCTGAAATGTGAGGATGATCGCATGAGCTGGTCTGAGGGGACCCGGAACCCCTAGATGAAGGTCACGGTGTACTGAATTTCCCCCGTGGGAGGCACTAGGCTTTTGTCAGCTACCCATTAATTTCCATTCATTTCTGTAAAAATTCTATTACTTTCTTAAAAGAGACTGAACA
Source organism: Bramus lutescens (assembly GCA_001685075.1). NCBI lineage: Eukaryota > Metazoa > Chordata > Mammalia > Rodentia > Cricetidae > Bramus > Bramus lutescens. The sequence goes on along the minus strand of LOEQ01000587.1, from coordinate 34,576 downwards.
AGGAAGGGCAGATGGATGCAGAGGATCCCACCGTCATGCTGAGGCCCACACTGACAAAGCCACCAGTGTCACCTCTGTGTACGAAAGATGATGATGAATACCACTATGATCGCAATGCGTCCCCCGACGTCCCCGACCACCGTTATTGGGGGCTTCTCTTTGGCCATCATCACTAGGAAACAAATCACAAGACCCAGTTAGTTGAACACCTGGGAAAATGTAATAATGACCTGGTGGCAAGCCACAGCTGACTACACAACCTGACACACAGATCCCTCCTTGACTGACTCACTCAAGAGAAAGAGCTGGAGCAACAGAAGCAGGAGGCAAGATGGAAAAGTGATCTTCAATTTTCTAATGGCCACAGTAAGTGAACATAAAAGGTAGGAATTGGAGGAATGGGGGTGCTCTGGTGGAGCACCCCACCACGGGTTACAACCACCCAGTCTTGAGAGGTCTAGTCCCTCTTTTGACCTCTGTGAGCATCAGGCTGCATGCATGGCACACACACAGACAAAAGACTCATGCACATAAAATTAAAAAAATTAAGTAAGACAAAATAGGTAAATTTGAGATTTTATTTTACAGAACATATACTCTATAATCAGCATTAAAATGCCCTGATAAGGTATTTTATATCTTATGGTAGCCACCACTATGCGGGGTAATTTTGAACACCTACATTTGAAGAGCTCAGCAATCACTTGCGCCAAGGGCCACCACAGTGCACAGCACAAGAGGGAAGATGGAGCAGCAGAAGGAGCCCATGAGCAGAGATGCACTTCTGTCAGTGTGTCCTAGGCCAGACTGACAAATACAGACAAGCTGCCTGCTAAAACCCAATAGGGTGGGATGACTAGTCTCGTTCTTAGAGCCTGACCTGGACAACACTGCAGCCTTAGTACTAACTGTCCGCTCTGCACATTTCCCTGGAAAGTAGGAACTTAGATGGAATACCAAGCTGAGCGGTGGTGGCGCACACCTTTAATCCCAGCACTTGGGAGACAGAGGTAGATGGATCCCTGTGAGTTCGAGGCCTGCCTAGTCTACAGAGTGAGTTCCAGGACAGGATCCAAAGATACAGAAAAACCCTGTCTCGAGGAAAAAAAAAGATGATTTTGCTCTGAAGCACAGGCTCCTTGGTTCACTATAAAATCTGCCTCTGCAAGACATGCCAAGTAGAACCCGCCCTCAATGCAGCTGGGAGAACGCAGCGACAGACATTTGCCCAGCACATCACAAGTCTTGGGTTCCATTTCAAGTACAACAAACTAACTGTAATGTCACTGTACTGGTAAACTGTCACTGAGACTCTAGCTCTGGAAACATGGTGTCCCCACCCAGTACCATTCCATATCTAGGAATGTTTGTATCCACGTGCTCTCCAGGGTCTGGGGAAGAGGAGCACCCTGTACACTGTGATGGCGGGAGAACAGAAAACAGTTCCAGAGTAAGAACACTCCTCGAGAACAGCTAGGTTGTGAACCATCTGCAGGTCTCGACTGTTTACCCCATGATAGGAAAGCCCCTGCAGTGGGAAAGAGAAATAGGAAGCCAGGAACGGAGAGAAAATTCAGCTGAACTCAAGCTGATGCCTCAACTTTCCTGGTTTTGCCAAACGGAGTGAGCATCCAATCTGACAGTGCTCTTTGTTGCTCTATTGTTCTTTCTTTTCCTTGATGGAGCACAGGAGGACTCTGCTCTCTCCAGACTCTCCATGGGGAACCAGTTGGCTGCCTTAATGGGGCTTCCCCTTTTGATTACCTATCTACGTACCTACCATTTATCATCTAGCTAGCTGGCTATCACCTATCATCTATTTATCTACCATCTGTCTATCATCTATCCATCCAGCCATATCCTTTTACTTTGGTTTGCTAAATACTTACTAAAATGAAAATATGGCTAACAGAGATCATTCTCAGACAACAAAGCACAGTCATGGCTGGTGATATAGTTCAGCTGGTAGAATGTTTGCCTGCCATGCCCAAGACCCTTGGTTTGATTCCCCAGCACCACGTAAAACTGGGCACAGCAGCACAAATACCATCCTAATTCCAGTACTGGGGAAGATGAGGCAGGAGGATGAGAAATTCAATGTCACTTTCAAATATATAGCCAGTTTGAGGCCAGCCTGGGCTACATAAGACCCTGTCTCAAACAACAGAACCCCAGAAAAACATGCTAAGCACCCTCCTCTTCCTGCAGCCTTTGACTGGAAGGCATTTCCTCTTCCTGCAGCCCTTACGACTGGCAGGCATTTCTTAAAGAGTAGTAGTGGGAGGAAGGAAGCAGCCAAACACTTGGTAATTTACAGCTCAGCAAGAGTTCAGCTGACCCCACCTCCAGGTTCTGGTGTCCACTCTGAATAAGAGTGAGCCAGCTGAGCAGGAGTCTTGGACCATTTTCTGGTCCAGTTTTCACAGGTCCTTCTTCATTTCCCACAGTACCAGGATGGCCCAGTCACAATGCTCTGCACACAGCTGGTTAGCAGTCTGACATGGTGACAGATGATAATCCCAGAGGTGGAGGCAGGAAGATTGAGAATTTCAGGCCACACACACCAAGACCCTGTTCTCAGAGAACTCAGCTCTACCTGGTCGTGTTAAGTGGGCTATGTGGGAGGCTGAACAAGTGTAACATTCAGCCCCAAAGTTTGCCACCAGGCGGGCAACACGTTCAGACTGCATCTTAAAAAGGGAATGGGGTAGGGGGTGGCTAAAGGGATGGCTCAGTGGCTAAGAATGCTTGCTGTTCAATCACGAGGACCAGAGTTTGGATTCCAGCGTCCGCATTAGATGGCTCACAAATGCCTGTAACTTCAGCTCCAAGGAAAACCCTCTTTTGGCCTCTCCAAGCACCTCACATGAGTACACACATACACTCTCTCTGGGGGAAAAGGGGCCAGGCATGGTGGTGCATGCTAGTTATCCTAGCACTTGGGGTGGGGGGCTGAAGAAGGATCTCAAGCCCAGGCTCCAAAGCCAAGACTATCTCAAAACTGGCAACAGCAGAAGACACTACCTGTCAATAGCCACTTCAATAACTGAGTCAGGAAAGCTGTCAACAGACGCTAATGATGAGAAGGGGGTATTCACAGTATGCTACCAACGAGGAAAAAGTAACTTTCCTAGTGGGAAGCCTGCCAGGCGCCAACTCAACCAAGATGCCAAAATCAGCCTCTCCAGCAAGGAGACACCACGTGCTTCCTGTGGAATTCCTGCCAAATACCCAGATTTGAATCTCAGCATGAGGACATAAGCAAGTCCTAATTAAGGGATAGTCTACAAAATAACTGTGTTGCTCTACAGTATCAAGGTCATCAGCGACAAAGAAGAGAGGAGCCATTCTGGATTAAATGAGGCCACAGAAATGCCAATGTGCAGCCACAGATCAGGCCCTGGGCAAAACCCCCCCCCAAAAAAACCAAAACCAAAACAAAACAACAACAACAAAAAACACAAAGGTTTTCCTCTTGTTCCACAGCATACTGCGAAGAGCTAAGGCCGTTCCGAGTGAGAATCAGAATCTCATTTGGACACTCAAGTACTCAGGATAAAATGGCACCAGAGCCACAGCTCAGGCTCAAGGCACCCAAACTACTACAACAGTGTAAGCCAGAGACTCTGGAGGAAGGGACAGAGCCAAATACTCACCAAAAAAATAAATAAAATTATTAAATTCTCAAAAAGCAAATAAAAAAACCCAAAACACCCAAGTAAAATTAAAAGCACATTACAAACGCTTTATATATAAAACATATACAAAACTAGAAATGAAAGTGAAGCAACAGCTGGGCAGTGGTGGTGCACTTGGGAGGCAGAGGCAGGGGGATCTCTCTGAGTTCAAGGCCAGCCTGGTCTACACAGAGAAACTCTGTCTTGATGTCTTGAAAAACCAAAAAAGCAACAGAGTTAAAGGGATGGGATGGAGAGCGCGCACGTGCGCGCACACACATTTGAGCTGGGTCCCGATGGGATGGAGAGCA
>LOEQ01000586.1:510691-529074 GCA_001685075.1 Bramus lutescens | reverse complement strand
GTATCTCAGCGGCTATTGGCTGAAGGAGCGGAAGGAGCTCCCGCAACAGAAAAGAAACACCACCTCTGAGATTTACTGTTGGAAAAACATAAGGTGGGGGGAGGATTCTAAAATTTCCGTATATGGTCAGGGAAGGGTAGTTTCTGGACTTCCCCAAATGTTTCCCTTTTCACTAAAACGGCCCCAGAGAACTGACGCATGATTGATGTCTGAGTAGAAGGACACTGGGACATGGAAACCTGACTGTGAAAGGCCGTCTTCACATACAGTCTTCCAGATGCCTCTGAGGGATGGTGACATGTAAATGAGAGCCATGGTGGGAGTTTTGCCTGGCTTGCTTGCGTAGTTCCACAATATAATTAAAAGCACATGTGATTATCAGTAAACACTGAGGTTTGGGTTAGGTTTGTACAAGACTTTGGCAGAAACCTAAATCCTGTTCTAGTATCTTAAGCCGGCCCTCCCTCCCTGCCTTTCTCTCCCTTATTCCCTTCTTTCTTTTATCTTTTCCTTCACTCCTTTTTCTTTCCTCCATTCTCTTTGGAATGAAAAGGGACTCTCTGGATCCTGACAGTTTTCTCTCTTTTTTAATGTGTATATATGATGTGTGTGTGTGCATGTTCATGTGAACATAGGCATGGGCATCAGTGCTTGTCTTCCACCTTGTTGAGGCATGGTCTCTTGTTCATGTTGTATGTCAGGCTAGCTAGCTGGTCCACAGGCTTCTGGGGACTCCCTGCCTTCCCTGTCCATCTTGTGAAGGTATGCTGGGATGCAAATTACTAAATACATCTAGCTTTTATGTGGGTTCCAGGGTTCTAAACGCCAGTCTTCACACTTGCACACTTGATCTGCTGAGCTACCTCCCAAGCCCTGTTTTTCTTTCAAACTCACCATTTCTAGCCTTTACATAGATTTTCATTTATGTACTTCTCAGGGAGTACCTGAGATCGTACTGCATGATTCTTTATTTCTTTCTTAGATAAGTTCTTGTAAATGTAAATGTTCTTTTCATTACCTCAAACACATGGGAGACTCTAGAGGATGATTTGAGAAGGGCCTGCCATATGTGCCTAGCAAAACTGATTGCTGTTTACTACATTACGGTACTCTATATGGGGCTAAATGCTCAGACAGTCCACTGTGCTGCCTAAAGAATTTCGCTGGGGGGTGGTGGCGCATGCCTTTAATCCCTGCACTCAGGAGGCAGAGGCAGGCAGAGGCAGGCGGATCTCCTGGTTCAGGAGTTCAAGGCCAGCCTGGTCTACAAAAGTAGTTCCATGACAGGCACCAATGCTACACAGAGGAACCCTGTATTGAAACAAACAAACAAACAAAATAACCAACAACAAAAAAGAATTTCTTATTCAAATTGATTCCATATCTCTAAACTGAAATGTGTGCCTTTTATAAATTTAGCAAACCGTTTTTGAATATAGATGAGATAGCTTTTGTATGTAAAAATAATGATAAAGGGGAAGTTGTAAATTTAACTTATAGTATGGGGACACACATAGAAACACACTGACACACAGAAAGATGCATGCACTTGCACATAGAACATAGTCTTCCCTCTGGCCATGGAGAATTTGTCAATAAATCTCCCCAGCTGTTTATTTATATTGTGTTGGAACTTAAAGGGATTAAATTCTCTCAAGTAATTTTCTATATTTCTGATCTATTTCTGTTTCTCCTGTCCTCAAGAACAATAAAGAAATGGCCTTGTTCGTGTGAGATCAATTTGTATATTGTAGCGGTTCCTGCTATTATACTTGAGCCTGGTCATTCATTCCCAGATACCATGGTTGGAAGGCAGAGACTATCATGCTGTTATGAAGCTTGATTTCAGTTGGAAAAGAATCTGGCTGCAGAACTTCTTAAAGATGGGTGTGCACAGTGCCAGGTCCTGCAAAGTCTCAGCTTCCAATGGTGGGCGTGACCAGGGGTGTGGCCTAGGAGTGTGGCCAGGACAGTTAGCCTGCCTCCAGTCTCTGGTGGTCTATTTTTCTTCTCTTATCTAACTTTGAGATGTGAGTTTCTGCTTTTGAGAGTTCATGTTTCTTACTTTTCCCTTCTAACTTAAAAACTGCATGTCATCTTTCTCTGACTCCAAAGAAACAAGGGAAGGTATTTTCTATGGATTATGCATATGGTATTTCTTTTGATTTCTCTTGTTTCTTAAGTAGGTCTTCAGACAGGGTACATAGAGCTTTTCTGTCCTCGTGCCTCCTATCACATTAGCACTAGGCCCAGGAGTACACAGTCATCCTGATGGTCTTCCACATTCCAGACAAAGAGATCCCTGCTTTTGCTGAGACCAGTTACCGTATTTTTATCCCAACTCACCAGCTGTGACCCAGAGAATCTAAGTATTGAAGACATCGCTTGTAGTGACTTCTAGAGTGCTCATGTCCCCCCCCCCATTCTCAGATTTAAGCTCAGGTGTGGCCTCATTATAAGATATGCTTTATGAGAAATCTAATTCACTGATGTACAGATTTTATTTTAAAATAGATTTTTCGAACTTCATTTCTGTTGATTAGGGTGGTTTAGAAGTTGTCTTGGATTTCCTCACCAAACTGCTTGAGTTTCAGAGATACTAAAAACTGTGTCTAGTTAATAGGGGTCTTGTTTTTATAGCCCTGCGTTTTTACTGAAAACTGAGATGAGAATTGAAAGAAAATGCAGAGGAAAGAGGAACTATACAATACAAATCTTAGAGCTTGTATTACCCCAGAGTCCATAGGAAAGGCAACACCATGTGTTTCTCTTCCCTGTGATTTCTCATGTATGTTATCTGTTCTGACTTCTCCCTTCTTAAATCATATAAATATTTCAATATGTTTCTGAAATATTGACTCCTGACTGAAAGTTATGACTTCTCAAGTATGTATCCTTCTTTAACCGAAAGGTAGCATCAGAGCAGGTGGCCTGGCTGCTGCCTCAGTGGAGCTTTTTTTCCCAGGAAAAGTAAGGCTCTCACTGTTTGCATGCGGGTTTATTACATCTGTGTTTCCCTGGGTGTCCCTGAGCCTGATTTTCTATTAAGTGTGCTCACAGTAGCTCCTCCCATTAAAGAAGGAATAATCAAGTACCTTATCAAGGAGGGTACGTTTAGTCAGGTAAAAGGAACACAGATGTACTGCCAAGAGACTAGCAGAGAGATGGTAGGAGTGGGGCCACTGATGGAGGTCTTAGCATAATGACAGTGACCTACTTAGTTCTATATGATTATTTTCCTGTTATGCAGAAGTTCTAACAAAACAGGTACTTCATGTTTTTAACTGAATAGAATATAGGAGTTTCCATCAGAAGTTTCTTTCCCCTCCTCTTCTCTTCCTTTCTCCCTTCCCTTCCACAGTCTTGGTATATAGCCCAGGCTAGCCCCAAACCCCCAGTCTTGCTAGTGCTGGAATTATGGGTACTCATCACTACATCCACTTTCCTCTGGAACTTTCTAATGTTCCCTGATATTTATTCTAATAACTGTTTGGTGTTTAAGATAACTTGTAGTTTCCTGTGAATTGTATTGTGCTCTGAGATCACTGAGGAAACCTCATCTGAGTGCATTGTATGGTAGCACTGGATATAACAATTTTAGGTTCTTAGCCAGGTTTGGAGAGTCATGTGTGACTGTTGAAAAGCAAGGGTGAGAAGAAAGGACTTGTGATTTTGGATACTCTGAATGAATCCCAAAAGCTGGAGAAGGCTTTCATCGTGAAGGTGCTTCTTGTGTGAGTAACTATTGTCTCCAGTGGATAATTAAGTTATTGTTGACACTAATGTAGTTTCCTTTACTTTAGCTTTTTTTAATTGAAAAGTAATGTAAAGTAAAACTTGATAGACAGTTTTTTCTCCTTCAGCAAAGGGAGAGTTATATTATTGTATTTGTACAACTTTGTATCAATAACCAACATTCATGTCAAAAGCAAGCTCTCATTTTGAAATTCATCTTAACGTCAACATTCTTTCTTCTAGGTCATTGGTTCTCTATGTTCCTAACGTTGTGACCCTTTAGTACAGTTCCTCGTGTTGTGGTGACCCACAACCATAAAATTATTTTTGTTGCTACTTCATAACTGTAACTTTGCTGCTGTTATAATTGTAATGTGAATATCTGATATGCAGGAGATGTGATATGCAATCCTGTGAAAGGGTCCTTCCTCCAGGTTGAGAACCCCTGCTCTAGACAGACAGTTCAGAGCACACATAGTAATAACTGCTGCCAAAATAGACATGAGAATTCAGATTGACAGAGTTGAGTTCATTATGCCAGCCAGTCCTCTCACTTTTAGCATATGATTTTAAGCAAGATACTTATTTGAATCTCCTTTCCTCTTGTCTTAAATGGAGTAACATGCTTGGTGCAGGTTGGTTGGTTGTTTTGTTAAGTGGTAAAGTAGTTAAGTACTTAATACACTGACTTCCTGGCACCAAGAACTAATGATAGTGATTTTTATACATTTTTAAATTTTGTTCTTTGAGAATTTCATACACAAATGTAGTGTATTTTGATCATATCTATGCCTCTCTCCTCCTCCATCTCATCTCATTCTCCCTTCCCATCCTGTTCTCCCAACTTCATGACTTTTAAAAAAAATTTTTTTCATATGCCACAGAGTCAAATTAGTGCTACTCATTTGCACATGGGTTCACTAGAGCATAGACAACCTGCCAGGGGATATACCCTAAGGAAAACTGTCTCTTCCTCCCCCAGCAGCCATCAATTGCCAGGAACTTCTCAGCTATGGGTGGACCTCATGAGCTCCTTTCCCATCCAAGCTGAATTCTTAAGTGGCTTGGTTTATACAGGCAGCCATAACTGCTGTGAGTTTGAGTGCAGTGATCATGTCTTGTCAAAGGACATTTAAATTTTTTTTTATTCATTTTACATACCAACCACAGTTCTCTATCTCCACCTCTCTCCCTCCCTCCAGCCCAACCCCATCCACTCCCTCAGAAAGGGGAGTCAATAAAGCCTGGCACATTCAGTTGAGGCAGGACCAAGACCCTCCACCCTGCATCGAGGCTGAGCACGGCATCCCATCATATGGAATAGGCTCCAAAAAGCCAGCTTATGCACCAGGATAAATCCTGGTCCCACTGAAAGGATACTTTCTTTACAGTTGTTCTCAATCTCTGACTCTAAAATCTTTATGCCTACTCTTTTGCTGAGTCTTGGGGGAAGAGGGTATGGTATCAATGTCTCATTTAGGTTTAAATACTCCATAACCACTTATTCTCTGAACGTGACCAGTTGTCTTTCTATTAACCACTGTCTCCTGCAAAAAGAAGCTTCTCTGATTAAGGCTGAGTGTTGTACTAATATATGGTGTAGTTTTATGTCAACTTGACACAAGCTAGAGTCACTGAAGAAGAGAGAGCCTCAATTGGGAAAAATATCTCAAAATATCAGCTGGAGGGCATTTTCTTCATTAGTGATCAATGGAGGAGGGCCCAACCCATGGTTGGTGGTGCCATCCTTGGACTGGTGGTCTTAAGTTCTAAAAGAAAGCAGGCTGAGCAAGCCACTATGAGCAAGTCAGTAAGTAACACCCTTCCATTGCCTCTACATCAGGTCCTCCCTCCAGATTCCTGCCTTTTCTAAGTTCTTGTCTTGGCTTCCTTCAATGATGGACTACAATGTGGGAGTATAAGCTAAATAAACTCTTTCCTCCCCAACTTGCTTTTTTGTCATAGTGTTTCATCATAGCAGTAGAAACTCTAGCTAAGACATAGGGCTATAAAGATAAGTACTTAGAAGGCATTTGGGTACTAAACTATATTATTAGCAAAATAATAGTAGAAGTTAGGGCCTATAACCTATAGATACCCATGGATTCTTGAACAGGTTTCCAGTACTAGGCATAAGTTCTCTCTTGTGGAGTAGGCCTTAAATCCAGTCTGAAGTAGGCTGGTTACTTCATAACATTCATGCCACTATTGTACCAATGGACATATCTTGCCAGGACAGTTATTATTGTAACTCAGTGTTCACAGTTGGATAAGACTGTTTATGACTTTTTTCCCCCAGCAAGCACTAGTGATTTTAATAATGATAGTCTATACTATAGCTGTCAACATCCTTATCTGATGAGCTGGAGAAGTCTCAGGATACAGTCAAGGGTTATTATTTGATTCCATTATGCAGATTATCTAATCAGAGACTCATTATATTCTTTGTACAATGTGTACTATAACCACTCTAAACCGATTTAACTGGAGCTTGTGGTTTCGCAAGCAATTGGTCTCTCAGTTAAAGGATATGTTTCCATTCCATGCATTTACAGTAAGGTCATTTGCCAAGTTCTGTCAAACTCTTCCACATTTTTGTGATAGTTCTTATTCCTTTAGTGAAGCTGGTAGATGAGAGCATCTCAGGTGGAGGCGGAAAACTTGGGCAGGCACCATGCTGGAACAGGATTTCTACCGTTGGAATTCTCTATGCCCATCCTTCCCCAGTCCCATCTGTATCCCTTTCTCTACAAAACACAAAGAAAGTACTGAATTATTGTCCTCTTCAATGTAATGCTTTTTAGTTTCAACTACACATAAGGTCTTGAAGTTCTCATTTCACCTTCCCTCCCTCGATCCAAAGAGTGGCCTTTCCTTACCAACAATAGATTTTAAAGAACAAAAGAAAGAGTATGTGACCTTTGGTTAACTTCCAGAGTGTTCAATAAGCCAATTTTTTTTTGGTGTGAATTGCAATTCACTGTTGCATCATGAAGTCAATTTAGTGTGTCCATGGCAACTTTTTGTTTTTAATGGAAGGGAAGAAAATAGTCCAGAATGCAGAGTCCACTTCATGTACCCAGTCAGCCAGGCATGATGGCTCACCCTTTGAGTCCAGCACTTGGAAGACAGAAATAGGGAGGTGCTTCAAGTCTGAAGCCAGCTTAGTCACATAAGGAGTTTTAAGCCACCAAGGCTACATAGTAAGATAGTGTCAAAAAAAAGTATAAGTCAAATACACAAATATGATTTTTATCAAACTTTGGTACGTGCGTTGGGGGAGGGATATGTCATAAAAAAGTATTTCTACCCTGTGGGTCAGAAAAGCTCGAAAGCCATTGCTGTCCCTTCATTTTGTCACTAAAGATTTAGCTCATTTTAAAAACAAGTCCTTTCTACAGAGGCTGCATTTGACTGGACATCCCCCTTTCCATGAAAGAAACTGGCCCTTTTCACTTTCAAGGCTCTATTGATGGAGCTTTGGCTGCTGACTTGGCTGGCTGTGTTTTTGTTAAGGTCTCTTGGGTAATAAGCCTATTGTCTCTCTTGGTTTTGGGCTTCCTGCTTTTTGGTCTTCCTCCACGGACCCTGGAAGCCCTTCTGGTTGTTGGAGCAATGGCAGACGTTCCCACACAGCACACAGACTTTGGCAGCCTATAGTTCTGTGACTGTTTTCCAAGTTTTCAGAAAAGGTGGCTTCTAGGAAAGGGAGACTTTCCCATCCAACAGGAAATATCATTTCTTTTTACTTTGCTAGTGGGTTTTTACTTAGCTTGTGTTTGTGTATTAGTCACCTAATATAATTACGCAGTTGGGGTTTATCTCATTGTGGGGATTTGTTTTTGTTGTATGTGGATTAAGAAAAAATCAAAAACCCCCAAGCCAATTTAAATGATGATTTCAAAGGTTTGTTTGGGAAATAGTAGCGGAACTCTTCCTTCCCTTCCGTTTTGTTCAGGACTGCACTGCTGTTTCTTCTCCTTCTTGAATTCTTGATGTCTGTTTTATGTGTACTAATTACTGTGCTTTCATTTGTACTTTTACTAATAATTTAAATGTCTCAAAATGGTTTTCGTGCCTGTTCATTTTTGTATGTTTATATACTAAAGCTGTCCAAATATGTAACTTCTGTTCAGAGCGTCATTAAGATGCATCCCAGTAGGATCATTTTAGAGTTGTGTGAACCTGACCGTAGTCCAAAGTAATTAATCAATGTCAGGAAGTATTAACTGAGTGCCCGGTACTCACTTGGCAAATAGAACTGAGCTTGCAAATGAAGAGCTGAAAGTAAGAGATCAGGCTCTGGCCTTTTAAAGGCTCTCCTTTCACTCGTTCTTTCAGACAGCTATTTCACCCAGCTGCTCACAGTGCTGGGCCTTCTTTCTGCTCAAGTCAAATTGGGAAAGTAAAACTTTACCATGCAGAACAACAAAAGCAACTGAATATAGTCTAACCATACCCATTCTAGGTCCTGTGAGGATTTAGATTAGAGAGTACCATGTGGGATTCCTGGAGACCAGAGGCAGAGTTACTGCGAATGGAGGCACTGTCAGGATTTAGGGGATGAGTACTACCTCCCCCAGAGGAGAATCCTGACCCTTAGAAACAGGAACACCACACACCAGAGGATGAAGGAGGCGTTTCTGAGATGGTGTGTCCTACGGAATTGTGAAAAATAGGGTTGGGTATGTTGGGTGGGGCTTTGTACTTTAAGGTGGATAATTACATGAGCTAAAAAGGCTGCTTACATCCAGCGGTGCTTCTTTCTACTTTGGGAGAAGGAAGTATAAATTGCTAACAGGACTGTACTTTATTTAGATAGAAGTGGTGTAACCAAGAAGCTTGGAGTCCCCAGCCCTGTCTATGGCTGCCTGTGAGTTATATTAGTACTTCTTGGCCACGGTGCTGACTCAGGGACAGACTTCCTATTTAGAGGGCCTGGTTCCTGACTTGACAGCATATGACACTCTCAGGTTATTGGGTCAGCCTGTCCCAAACTGCCCTGTTGATTGTGAAGCTTCCATAGTCATGATCCTGCCTGCTTTCCCCTTTTAGCTGGGGTCCCACCACTTCTTAGTCTGTCGCTGACTGTGCCTGTCCTGCGCACCAGACCATGGGTGGGGGCCAGTCTGTGTACTTGTTCTTTGCCTTTGGCTCACAGATGAACAGTGGAAATGTTTTCCTCAAAGAAATTATAGGAGATAATTGTTGTCACTATTTCACTTCTGAGTCTCTAGTTCATTTTTATCCCTGCATATTTATTTTACCTGCTCATTATTGGGGAGATCTGTTTCCATCAACTTTTGCTGGGGCTTGATAACCCAAAATCTCAGAGGCTTACACAGGGCCACGCATTTGATTCTAATAGCCGAGTGTCAGCTGTAATTCATAGTTTCCCTCAGGTTTCTCTGTCCCTCTGCCATCCAGGGTCCTAAGCAGCTGACCTCGGAGGGGACTCAGCTGCACAGAGACTAGGTGAGAGATTATGTAAAAGGAGAAAGAGAAGCTAGAGAGTTCTCCCTTTTTCCTTGGGGTGGCGGCTTCTGCAGAGATATTTTCTGTGGTCCTGCTTCCTGTGGAAGCAGATCCACCTTGCTTCCATGTTCCTTTAAGAGACCCTAGGCCTTAAGCTCCAGAAACACCAACTCTTTCTCTGGTCTCTGGGATTGTATGCTCCCTGTTAATACTAAACCTTCTACTAGTTTGGCTTTCAGCAACTTCATGGCTTGTATAACCAATTCCATTTCTTAAATTCTTTCTGCTGTGGGCTGAGGATAGGAGCTCAGTGGGAAAGGACTTGTTTAGCACGTGCAAAGATCTGGGTTCCATTGCTAGCACCACAAAATAAACAGGCCTATTTTAAAATAAAGTCTACATGCTGATACCTTTTTAGTATACAATAAATTCCTTCTATTATAAATTATTGAAATTATTTGTTAGACCTTGACTGAGAGACATTTATTTAAAGAAGAAAATTTCCTTTTGCCTGCCATCTTTCCCGCCACCCCCTAAAGAACAACCTCAGAAGCAGGTATAAAAGTAGCTGTTCTTGCTGGGCGGCAGTGGCACACACCTTTAATCCCAGCACTTGGGCGGCAGAAACAGAGGAATCTCTGTGAGTTCGAGATCAGCCTGGTCTACAAGAGCTAGTTCCAGGACAGGCTCCAAAGCTACAGAGAAACCATGTCTCCAGAAACACAAACAAACAAGAAGCATCTGTTCTTATTCTCCCACAAATGACTTCTAATGAAGCAGCATGATATAATGGGAAGAACACTTGGTTTGGAGACCTGGACCCAGGTCCAGGATCCAAGCCTTAACACTTATTGCACAGTGGCTTTGGCCTCAGTGTCTTTGAGTGGAAATAAATTTCCATTATCCCTTCCTCCATCTGCAGGTAGTCTGTGATGATCAGAACCAAGAAACGCATTATAAACTCTCAGTGCACTCCGGTGGTTCAGGGGCTTCAGTGATGTCAAAGAGTTGCAGACTGTTATTTTTTTAATTCTTATGGACATCTGTTGGTTGCAGTTTCTTTTTCATTATAAACTCAGAATTGGAAGATACAGCAATTATACAAAATTATATCACGCACTCACCTCATCTTAGAAGATATTTCTATATATTTAAGAGATAACTCTAAATGCTAAGAACAGTTTTACCATAGCTAGTACCCTGGTTTCTGGTTTTTCCTGGCCTCCCTGTAGAAGCAGGCTCTTTCCCTGAATATAGTATGTCACAATCCCAGTAGACTTGCATGAGATACTTCAGTCCTATGAGTGGAAAATTTCCTCTGCCCATCTCCCAACCTTTCATTTGAGTCTTTCTGTAAGGGAGAGATTTACTTTTAACTCAAAGTAGATCTTTATTGATAGAATCGTTTCTAGTTCAAAGGATGCCATGGTAAGCCTGGGGATGTAGCTCAGTTAGAGTACCAATGTCATCACTACAAAAAAAAAAAAAGGATGAGCAGGTCATTTTTGGTTTATTTAGAACTATGTTTCAAAATATATCTGATGATCACTTGTGCATATAATTTTGTATGTGTGAATATATGTGTATATATATGCATTTTCCATGGCATGTAAGTTGTTTAATGAAGCAGAGTTGAAGTTTATTATAAAAAAAAATTTTAGTAGAAATTTAAGCAACAGACAGGAGAAAGAGGTGCTTAGGAAAAGGACAGTACATGCTCAAGAGTAGGGACAAGTTTCTCAAGAGTCACATGGCCTAGCCTGTTTAAAGTGTGTACAAAGTCAGATGACACACATGTCTACTAATAGGTTTTCTGTATTGTGATAGTAAGTTTCTCCACTGATGCCATAAGCCAGACCAAGCCAAATTGAAAAACTAAAAGAACAGGTAAATTTGAGCAAAGCAACTCCCGGACAAGTCCTCCAGCCCCAGAGATGGGGGGCCAAAGAAGTCACATGGCCGAACTAAAGCAGGGAGCTTATATACCTTGTAGGTGAGGAGTGATGACGTGTCCTCCACAAGCTGGGTTTGTGCCTAAGTGTGGTCAAAAGCTAACCACTTTAGGCGGGATCTTGGGCTACTGGAAACTTCAGGGGAGGAGCTGCCACAGCCGCCAAGAATGCACAACTGGGCTCTTTTGCTCCTTTTCTTAGTTGGAGATTCTCTGAGACAGTGGGGTTTGGAGAAAGAGAAATGGGACTTTCTGGACCAAGAGGAGTGAGCTGGAGGTTCCAGCTGAACACCTACATCATAGTAAAAGTTGACCGTCTTCTGCATGTCTCTGTCTTAAACCATCAGTGACACAATGTACTGGGAGTGTTAGCTGTTCATTCTCACAGCAGCCCAGCTAATAGGGAGCTGCATCTTGTTACCGTGTACTGCTGCTTCCAGGGATCAAAATGGGGGGGGGGCATCATTCTGAATACAAGACAGGAAAAGACCAAAATTCAAAATACCACTTCTACTAAGCATACATTTCTCTCACACTACTGATAGTCAGGGACCATCTGTTGAGAGGGTTTGGTACTGTCAATTTTTAGCATCCAGTGAACTTGGAATGTATCTCTCATGGGTAAAGACTACATTACTATGGCACTTCAGTCAAGGTATTTAACCTGTTGGTGCCTCAGGTTCTTTATTGCTGAAACAGGGGAAAGGATGGCCCTTGAGAGGACACAGTAAATGTAGTCACATCTTTTATGTCACTGTGCTTATCAGATGAGGGATTTTTGAGTCAGGAGCTCAATATTCTCTATAGGCTGACCTACTGTGAACCAAATCAATAGGTTTTTGTTGTTTTGTTTTTAATACTATGTCTCTTTTTTCTTCTTCGGAATTTTTGGGAGCAGGGTACCACTGTGTAGTCCATGCTAACTTCAGACTCACAATCCTCTGACATCAGCCTCCTGAATGCTAGGGATTACAGGCATGCCTCATCATGCCTGGCTAATATTATCATTTTTATAATTATATTTAATAATTTTCAATTTTGTCTAGCCATCAAAACCATTAAGATTTAGTGAGAATTTCAGACTTGACCCAGAATGCATTTGATTTGCCAGGCTGCTAAGAGGTGACATGAAGGGGACAGTGTAATGAATACTATGTTGTCTTAAATTTTAAGTCAAATTTGCTTATAAACAAGAAAAATTTTCCCTTGTTATAGTTTCCATTTGTGATAGGCAGGTGACACTTGTTTATTCCCGCCTTTGGGGACACATTCATGCACTAGTTTGTAGAAACAGCATTAAACAGGCAGCTTGACATTTTAGGTTCATCATCTGTGTTAGTTCCTGCTTCTGAAGAGGCCCAAGTGTGGAGCAGGCTTAGCACATGATGACATTCTGGTGCTATCTGGAGGTCCTCAGAACCCCACCACTTTTCTTTGAGTACATAATGCCTGACTCGGCATCAAGCTCCAGGAGGTGCCCCAGTCTCTGGAAAATGAAATCCTGACATTTGTCCTTTCATTGGTCACCAAAGTGTGGCTTTTATATTTGCATTAGCAAAACCTTCCTGCCTGCAGCCTGTGAAGCAGCCTCAGAACATTTCCTGTTCTACTGAAACTGAACTGAGACTATTTCCCACCTAGGCTGCAAACTCTGAAAAGGGCCAAGCCTGCCACTTCTCAACTTTGGTCTCAGCCTTTAGCCTGGAGGCCAGGATATGTACATTACTTACCCAATGTAGGTTAAATATCAAATTTTCAGAATGTAGTCCCATTCCCCACCACTGCTTTCTTCTGTCACCCTCAGAAATTCCTGAAAGGCGTTGCTGGCCTGATGGTAGTGATCACTTCTATTTCCACATGGCCAGCAGCATTTTCCTTCGTGTTCTCATTCTCCTTGCAGACCATTTGGGGCTAAAACCACACAGTCATTGTGCTGTTTCTCAACTTCTTTGCATCACTGTCATGTGCATTTCTAGACCTAATGACTGCACTGGGCCAAACTGGGAGCCACTAGAGATGGAAATTCTGCCCCAGGCTTGCCTGAGGACATCTTGAAATGACTATGTGTCTGTGAAATGGTCATGGTGAGTACATAGTTCTGTTTAGTTTTCTGTGGTAGTCACTTAGGGTTACAGCTGGAACAGTTTGTATCAGTCACAAACGAGGAAAATGAGCTTAACATTGGGAATCAACCTTTTGATTGCAGAAGTAACATTTTCAGATGATGTTTTTCTTTTTTGCTTTCAAACAAACAGACAAATAAACAGAAGCCCTCAACTGTTTCTATTTGAAACATTCTGGGTTTCTTCCCAGACATGTAGAAATATAGAACTTTCCATCTCTGCACCCATAAATTTACTTTAAAATACTGTATGTGCCTATTTTTTGTTTTATTTTGTTGTTAGGTTTGACATCCTGTTGTTATATGGGGTCTTATGAACAGAAAGATGAGCTAAAAATATAGAAAGTAAGCCAGGCGTGGTTGCAAATGACTATAATTCCAACACTCAGGAGGCTGAGGTATGAGGATAGTGAATTTGAGTTTAAGACTGTCCAACCTCAACTTTTTGTCCCCATCTCAAAAAAAGGCAGAGTATTTACCAAAGTTACCTTTTCCCTTTGTGTAGAAGTTAACTATGTCCTCAGCTGAGTAGTTTTTAAAGCCCAGTGAGCTCACTTTATCAAAGATTGCACTGTTGCCCTCTTCTGTTTCATAGCTGATTAGATTAATTGGATAAATTATAGTACAACAAACTTGGAATTATCTGAGCTGATTAGAAATAGCGACAGAATGGACAAATGACATCTACATAGGATGTCTGCTTGCCCAGGTCTGTTTGTATAGATATCACAAAACATACACTGTAAATGGAAGTTGGTGTTTATCTTTTCTTTAGTTTTTACACATTCTCTTACAGGTGGCAGCAAATAAACTGGAAGTATAGGGGTAGGGAGTGGGGAACAAATTTGGGCAGTTTGATAGCTAGAGATTGTAACCCCCCAACTGGCATACTTCCCAGGAAATATGTAGCTACTACCCTCTTACTTCTCAGTGCCAGAGTAACTGCTGAAGGCGAACTGGCATGATTAATTCTATTTCTTTCCTGTTTCACTTTCATTAGCTATGCTTCTGGCCAGCTCACTTTCCTGAGGAATCTTGATAATAACAAAAACACTAACAAAGAGCTAACAATTCCCCGTATAGCAATCTTCTTTTCACACAGAACAAATGAGCTAGTTTGATGTGCCTCTTTATTCCCCCAGATAAACAACAGATGTTGAAATCATTGCAGGGGTGGCTACCTAGAGCTGCTCTAATCCAGAATTTGAAGTCCTGTCATACTGAGTGCTATTTCAGTTACAGTGAATGAAATATTTTCCTTGAGATTACTTAATGCAAGAATAATGTAAGAGTAAGCACCAATTTCTACTTCTGATTGTGAGAATCCTGCCATGCAGACACATGTCCTGATGTAAACTACTCTACTGCAGTGCTTGTTACTTTGCATAACTCCTGTTTTTATATAGCTGTAGACATAATGAATTTTAAGTTTTGCTGCTTTTATAATGTTATAACAAATACTTTAAAAGTTTCTATGTAATCTTGATAATGTTCAAAGATCACTTTTAACAGCTTCGAAAGCATTGCTCCATGGTGGATAAGGCACAAAGTCGTCAGTGACTGCTGTGACAAGGAGAAGTAAGGGGGGGTAGGACAGACACACAAAGCCATTTTCAAGAAAGTTGTTCACCTCCAGCCACTGTAAGAATTTAAGTCATTTCTTCTGTGCCCATGACCTCAGGTTAGAGCTCTCCAAATGAGTCTTTTGTATTTCACATGTCTGTCAGTTGGGGCAGCTAATTGCCTGGGGATGACATGTCTAAAAAGCATGTATTTTGTAAATTGAAATGTGTGCCTGAGGAAAGCAGGTGCTGATGGATGCTGGGTAATTGTTAACATTCATCTCCAGGATCTAGAAAGAGCTGTCAGTTTTGAAAGAATGAGAAAAGGCAACACAAATTGAATAATTTTCCTACCCAACACTGGGAATGAGTTGGTGGACCTGTGCATTTAAACAATTTTATATTATATATATTTAAAGTTTTTGTATAAAATATATGTTGAGCTTATTCTCTTGTCCTCATTTCTTCCTCCCCCTCCTGTTCCCTCCATCCCCCTCAATAGCTTTTCTTGTGCTTTCCTGTCATATATACATACATGATTTTACAGATCTCTAAAATCTAGGAGCCACAAAAGGGAGAAAGCGTAGGCTATCTGTCTTTGAGACTGCCTTAATTGACTTAATGTGATTATTTCCAGTTGTATCCATTTTCCTGTAAACAGCATAACTTTCTTTTTCTTTATGACAGAAGAAAAATTCCATTGTGTGAGTATCCCACACGCCCTTTGCCCTTCGCCCCATTGACAGATACTCAGGTTAGTTACAATAGTTTAGCTGTTTCAGGCACTATCCAGTGAACACTTGATGCCTGGGCAGGGGTGTGTGTGGCCCCTTCTTAACTACCAGAGGGCTAGAAAGGCCTTTATCTCAGTCCCTACTTTAAATCTGTTTTCATTTTTTAAAAGCTGAAAAATAACTTAAAATGTGTCTTTGGTCTTTTAAGAAAATGTATGGATCATGGTACTGAAGGTTCTCTGACCATGGCAGTGTCGGGTTGGCGTTGTAAGATGTCTCATGAGCGTCCTGCAAGAGTTCTCCTTTCCCGCTCTCCTCTTGTTTGCATACTGGAATCCTGCAGCAGAGAAATACGGAAATACAGATTAAACTCGAAATCTGCTGCAGCATGTGTCGACAACTCCCACATTTTATACTTTAAATATAGTTGTTCCACATTCTTTGTGTTCTTAAAGCTTAAGGAGGCAAATAGCTGGGTTAACAAAAGATACTAAAGAAAATGTGTGTGTTCATCTTCATCCCTGGGCCAGACCAGACTAAATCTCTAGGTTTGGAACTTAGATGAAAGATCTTAGATTTATCAAGCTAATTGCTGTTTAAAACTTTTTTTTTCTCGTCTGTTCTTTCTTCTTTTATTTATTTATTTATTTTGCTTTAAAGACTAAACTAGGAAAGAAATTTTTACAGAATCCTTCAGCACCTATAAAGTTACAAAAATTGTTAATCATCTTAAGGTGGGAACTGACTACATACATAAGACAGGCTCATTGGGTATGCGGAGGTTATAAAGTGTACTAATTACTTCTGCATGCATGTGACCAGATTCTTGACAGCTTCAAAGATTTATTTTGGCTCACAGTTACAGAGGATTGTCATGGCATCAAAGGCATGGCTGCTTTCCTGAACCTCCTATACCTCACATTGTGGCCAAACATGGATCCCAAGTGAGTATGACCTTCCTAGTGAACTACCTCCACTAGCTGGGTCACACCAAAAGGCTCCACAACCTTCAGTGTTCCACCCACAGCCCAGGACTGGGTGTTTAGAACATGAACTTTTGGAGGTACAGTTCAGATTCAAAACATGATATTCACAGCTATGAGCTTAAATTATTATATCAGAAGGGAATGTGCTTACAAATCAGAATGATGTAATCATTAGTAGTTTTCCATATTTTATTAGAAAAATAGTGTTCTACTTGTGTCATTTCTGCTGATTGTGTTCTATTCACTGTCACATACTCCATCGTTTGGTTTTAACATTGCTTGGTATCAGTGGCTTCTTTACAGCATTGGAATGCCAATAGACTTGATGAAGGAAAGGCTTTGCAAACTAGATTCAGAGCTGAGTTTTCTCTTGGGTTGATTTTCCAACCTCTAGTTACTGTGTGTTACCACAGAGAGGGTAGCTGGGAAGAAGCCGTGTGGTCTTGCAGGAGCGAGTATGCCTTTAGAGTTCTCTTTCTGCCTCCAGTAATTTGGTACAGGCCTTCCTCCTCTGCTCCCTTCCCCAATTTGTTGATTCATATTAACTGGGTGAGGTAGATTTCTAAGTTTTATATTTTGCACTATATAACCTAAAATTCTTGTAAACAAAGTGAGTTGGAATTTTCCTAGAAAACAAATTATTGCAAAGGTTGTTTCAGCCCCATGGCATGGATAACACTCTTTATAGTTCCTATTTAAAAAACTGAGTCTGAGAGGGAGCATGACTATCCTTTGTTTGCAGTTTTTGTACTGTCATATTGTGACTTAATTCTGTTATTTTAGTCTTTCCTTTTCGTCCCTTTCTCCCTCCTTCCCTCCTTCCCTCTTTCCCTCCCTCCCTCCCTCCCTTCCTCCCTTTGTTGTTGTTGTTGTTGGTTNTAGGCAGGGTCTCAACTATGTAGCTTTGGCTGTCCTGGAACTTACCCTGTAGACCAGGCTGGCCTCAAACTCAGAGATCCGCCTCTGTCTTCCAAGTGCTGGAATTAAAGGTGTGTGCCATTACACCTGGCTTCCAGTCTTTCTTCTCAGCTTCTAAATGAATGGATAGAATGATAATGTTCAGTACATGGGCAGATCCAAGAGATCCAGTCCATGTCTTGATGCATATTTTTTTCAGCATCATTGGAATGTAGTTGTCATTTTTCCCAGAATTAACTCCAGTGATTTGGCGATCTGTTTTTTTCCCCCATTGCAGTAATGTGTAAAGTGAGGGATTTGCTGTTTGTTTTTAAGATCTTTTTTTTTTTTCAGTGACTGTAGTTTTTCCTTAACCTCTAAGTGAACAAGCGCGACTGAACTGTTAAAAGTCCACACAAGGCAGTTCCTGGCTTAGAGTCTGGGGACTCATATAGAGGTTTTCCTGTTGCAGAAATGACTTTCTTGGCAACATGGATAGAGCAGAGGAGATGCAGCTGGTTTCGTTTTCGAGAAGTTTGGTTCTTGAGGTGATCATGAGTTAATCACGGGGAGAAAATGGAAATCTCAGAGCTTTCTGAACTTTGATTTTTCAAGAAGAGTTCTCATATAAAATTCTTTGTGAACAGAGATTTGATTGAAGACAAAACATCCGTTCACAATCTTAAATTCCCCTCATGATAAATGTCAAACTCATTGTTACTTCCAGACTAACACTTGAGACACATTTCCTGTGTGTGTATAAGTACCTGTGAGCATATGCATGTGTGTGTGAGGTCCATGTATGTGTGCAGGTAAAAGGTTTCAAAAACCCATGCCATTCCCAGTTAGCTCTCTCTGTCTTGTGCGTGTGTATCAGGATTAAGGCTCCAGGTTCATGCATGCCTGCTCTCCCCGTCTCCC